>CM040765.1:22255857-22318357 GCA_022829145.1 Albula goreensis
CTACAAAGCAATGTCAGTGTTTGAAATGAACAGACATTTTTCTCCCAGAGATCGGCATGGGTCATTTTCACAATCCTTTCCTCTGCTAGTGGCACTCACCGTGGCGAGCTTCTGCACATCCTCGTCCGAGGCCCCCAGCGATGCCAGGCCGATCTCCTGGGAGAACTGGGCAAACTTGGGGTCGGCCAGGAGGGGGACGTGGCCCAGCAGCTCATGGCACGTGTCCCTGTAACCACGCCCAAAAAACAGCACGTCACCGCCCTACCCACCAGGGAAACGAAATCACAGCTTAGCATGCACTCGCACAAAGCGCTGATGATTAACTTTTTAAAAGACAGGAGAGTAAAACTCTCTGCAATGTCCCTCTCTCTGTACTTTTTCTGATATGAGATGAGAACTCTGGCACAAAATGGCTGTACCACGGGGGGAGGGGCTGTGTTCTTTCCCTTCACTGTACAGCGCTCTGACATGGTGAAAGTGTTGTGGGGGTAGAGGAGCGTGCCTTTCGCTTGTGTAAAAATGTATTCAAGTTCATTTAAAAAACAACAAAAACATGAATATTTTAGAAAATTCAATCCATCAACATGATCCCTGGGAAACAGCATCTGCAGAGTGAATAAAAGGGTTAGCGAACAATTAAAGTAGGAAAGTGTAAGTGTTAGATTGACGGAATTGCTTTGCTGCTGGCAGCGCCGAGACTTGTTTAACAAAGGCAATGCTAATGCGCTAATGTATGCGCAAACATCCTTTCATAAAGCCACGTATTCTGCTTTAAAAACCATGTCACACACATTTTCCCTCAAACAAAGCTGCTGATTGAATTCAGACATGGGAGATACACAAATCTGATACAAAACCAACACGGTTAAGAAGAGAAATGCGAGTGCAACAAGGTATGAAATAGATGAGGAGCAACTTGTTTGGTGTGGCAGTCAAAAACTGGTGTCCCCAGGGGGGGTGGAATTCAAAGAAGAAAGCGAGAATAAAAAGCATACAGAAAGATAAGAAGAGCAAGAAATTAATAAAGGCGTGTAAGGTCTTGAACAATGATGAACACTTTGGGGTGACGGTGAATTGCATCAGAAATACGACCACTAATGAGCGCTGCGCTAAAATGAAAAGCAGCTAAAGAGAGGTACTCGGGCTACGCACATAGCAATCAAAGATTTAGCAGACAACACGGCGAAGCAGGCGCTGGAGTGTGCCTAAAAGCCCTTTCATTCCTGTGATACAATCAAAAGGTCAAATAAAACTCAGCCCCCCTCGAGTATTACATCATTTTTTTATTGTTATTAAAATGCTCTAGACTCATTTCGTTTTTTACTCGCAAGGACAGAAACGGAAATTCAGGTCCAGGCATTGTTTATTTCAGTGAATTCCTCCAGACTGAGAATCTTCAGTCAATTCCTCCATCCCAAGGCAACATTTCACAAATTAACATTTAAACAGGGAGAACCGAAATTAAACGAGGTTAAGGGGAAATTAATTACAAGGGCTGGATGAGATTTAATGTCTTAATGTTTATTTAATTTTAATCAGCATTTAATGATTCGACCTTTCAATGGGCAGTACATCCGTATTTAGCTGGGCAAACGATTTTCTATGAGTTTTTCACTTTAATGGTAATGATTTGAATTTCTTGGAAATATATGATTTAATGAGTGTTTGTGATACTAATACTCCCTGAATCAGGTTCACTGTGCGACTAATACTCCCTGAATCAGGTTCACTGTGTGACTAATACTCCCTGAATCAGGTTCACTGTGCGACTAATACTCCCTGAATCAGGTTCACTGTGCGACTAATACTCCCTGAATCAGGTTCACTGTGCGACTAATAAAGCCTGATTTTACCCTTAATCACTCTGTAATTAATGCACTGCTGATTATATTAGTGCTGGCTACTGGAACAAACCATAATCATCAGTTACTATAGTGAGGCTGCACTTTAGACTGGTGCTGACTGAAGGTACTTACGGTTCTGGTGTATAGAGTGGGTCGGTGCCGTGCCGAACGTACTGGGTGCAGTTAAACACCCGGAACGCCAACCCGGCCAGGAAGTCCCGTGGAGAAAGGTATCCTGCCACAGGCCTCACTGTGAAGCCTGACCTCTCTAGGAAAAAGAAAAAAAAGCAGAGAGAGAGAGAGAATAATCAAACTGGAGTTCACGGACTGCAGTTCAGACAAGTTCACAGAGCAGGCTGCACTCTCGAACACTGCCCTTAGCACGTTGTGCTGTTGCATAATTCAGTGGGCTGGTGAGCTCTCCCACTCGAGGCCAGCCTTCACGGTACAGGGGGCCCTCTGCACCCCCCCCCCGCATGTAATCTCATAAATCAGAGCAGCTTCAACAGCCTGACCCCAGAGCAGCTTCAACAGCCTGACCCCAGAGTAGCTTCAGCAGGCCGGCCCCAGAGCAGCTTCAGCAGCCTGACCCCAGAGCAGCTTCAACAGCCTGACCCCAGAGCAGCTTCAACAGCCTGACCCCAGAGCAGCTTCAGCAGGCCGGCCCCAGAGCAGCTTCAGCAGGCCGGCCCCAGAGCAGCTTCAGCAGCCTGACCCCAGATCAGCTTCAGCAGCCTGACCCCAGAGCAGCTTCAACAGCCTGACCCCAGAGCAGCTTCAGCAGCCTGACCCCAGATCAGCTTCAACAGCCTGACCCTAGAGCAGCTTCAACAGCCTGACCCCAGAGCAGCTTCAGCAGCCTGACCCCAGAGTAGCTTCAGCAGCCTGACCCCAGAGCAGCTTCAACAGCCTGACCCCAGAGCAGCTTCAGAAGCCTGACCCCAGAGCAGCCTGACCCCAGAGCAGCTTCAGCAGGCCGGCCCCAGAGCAGCTTCAGCAGCCTGACCCCAGAGCAGCTTCAACAGCCTGACCCCAGAGCAGCTTCAGCAGGCCGGCCCCAGAGCAGCTTCAGCAGCCTGACCCCAGAGCAGCTTCAGCAGGCTGGCCCCAGCCTCTCACCCGCTAACGCTGGAGCAGAGACACTCGCCCAGATGCTCCACATGAAAAGTCTGGGGTCTGGGGACCCTTCAGGCCTGTTTGGATGAAAAATTAATCAGCCCTCACCACAGTTTTAGAACACTGTCACAAAAAATCTGGTTCAGTGCGAGCTAACAAGTATTCTATAGTCTCCAAGGTATCAAATTTAGTTTACAGGAGAGACAGATTCACTGTGTCAACCCATAACTCAGTGTTAATCAGTTGGGTCATTCGCGAATATTGAAATGTCTGATGAATACTGTTTCCGATGTTTACATGTCCTGAAAAAATTAACAATTCATATTCTTAAAAACTTGAAACAGTTCCTTGTGTGCAATGTACAATGTTCTTTGTGGTCTATAAATTAATATTCAACCAAAACACAAGAAGAAAATCAGAACATTTATTTATGTTGAGAAAGTTTGACCTAAAAATTCCAAGACTTTTCTGAGAATCAAAGTACGTATTTGGGGTAAGACATTGCACTATTTTCATCATTCTACAGACCTGAATTTACCCTAACGTACAGTACCTTCTTTCTAGGTTCTAACACCCACATAAAAGTCAAACACACAGAACATGGACTCTTTTGATCTTACAATAAAGCATGCATCCACAGCAGATTGGCCCTCACAGGGACACACAGACTGCTTTAGCAGTAACACACATCAACAGCAGATTGGTCCTCACAGGGACACACAGACTGCTTTAGCAGTAACACACATCAACAGCAGATTGGTCCTCACAGGGACACACAGACTGCTTTAGCAGTAACACACATCAACAGCAGATTGGTCCTCACAGGGACACACAGACTGCTTTAGCAGTTACACACATCAACAGCAGATTGGTCCTCACAGGGACACACAGACTGCTTGAGCAGTAACACACATAAACAGCAGATCGGTCCTCACAGGGACACACAGACTGCTTTAGCAGTAACACACACACCCACAGCAGATTGGTCCTCGCAGGGACACGCAGACTGCTTTAGCAGTAACACACACACCCACAGCAGATTGGTCCTCACAGGGACACACAGACTGCTTTAGCAGTAACACACACACCCACAGCAGATTGGTCCTCACAGGGACACACAGACTGCTTTAGCAGTAACACACATCAACAGCAGATTGGTCCTCACAGGGACATACAGACTGCTTTAGCAGTAACACACATCAACAGCAGATTGGTCCTCACAGGGACACGCAGACTGCTTTAGCAGTAACACACATCAACAGCAGATCGGTCCTCACATGGACACACAGTGCTCTTAATCAGGACTGGCAGGGGGCAGTCTGGAAAGTGCAGCGGTGAGGGTTACCAAGGTTACGGGAGTCAGCTGGCGATGCTGAGGCAGGGTTAAAGCAGCCCCACTCTCATGGCACAGTGATGAGGGCAGGACCCGTGAAATATGACCCCCCCCCGACTTCCTTGAAAAGTGTCAGGCCGCACCCGGCCGAATCGAATGGGCGGGATGGGTTTGTGCAGCTCTGCGCATCTCAGGCCCCTGAGCTGAGCACCGTGACAGTAATGATGTAAATAAGCCGTAAATAAGCACAACTCGGGCTTAATCTCAGAACGTCCTGGGGCCACTCAGCTGGAGAGAGCACTGAATCTACAGACTCCACAGAACGGCAAGGTGTTTTTGCAGGACATCTCTCTCTCTTTCTCCATCTCTCTCTTTCTCCATCTCTCTCTCTCTCTCTCTCTGCAGACCAGTGTAGCATAAGCAGCCTTATCAATCCAAGGAATTATGTTGTGCTCGAGTCCAGCTCCATTTTAATTTGATATTTAGTGCAGCTTCTTTATGACCTGGTCTGCCGTGCTCTGGTGCACCTCCTTCGGTCTGAGCGCTGCAGAGTCAGATATGAGTGAGATGACTGATCAGCCACCTCCAGGCACCGAGTGATGATCACTGAAATATTATTTCCAGCTGAATGCTGAAAAATTTGATTTCACATCAAATTCTCAAGCCCAAAACATCCATGAATTGATGGAATTTGACAGTACGGTGTTCTGTAACACTGAAATTTACCCTCATCATTTTAGGATGCAAACCCAGCAGACTCTTTTCTTTATCTTTGTTTTTTATTAATACTGCAAAATCTCAACTAATACTTAACATTCTGACCCTCATTGTACACTTCAGGATTTCACCATAACGACAAGCATTTGTATCACTTTAGATACACTATATTATTTTAATGTGTGTAGGCACACAGGATGAGGTGCTGCAATGGATCATGGGTAGCCCTCCCATGGTGGCGCCCACGGAGATGGCACACAGCATGGCATCTGTTCCTTAAACACCAGGGGGCGATGGTGGGACAGATGGGGCTGCGAATGCCGCCGGAGGCCAGGAACCAGAGGAGGGAGGAACAGCGGGGTGGGGGGAAGGTAAAAGGTGGCGCGCAGCTGGAGAAGGTCAGAGCAGCAAGTGGGGAGGGAGAGTGGGAAGCTGGGAGTGACAGAGCCACTAGGGCACCCCTATACACCCCGCACCCCCCGCCCATGAGACTGGACTGGGTAATGCCTGGCCTTTCTCAATCTGCCACTCCCACACAACCCCTCACCAACACCCAACGGGCTGATAGTTAGTGTTATTTAGAGAGAGCCAGCACTTTCTCCCCCTTCAAACGTTTCCTGCGGAGCTCCTCAGCTCCTCATCATTAATTCAGGAAAAGATAATGAACGGTTTGTTGAATGCAAATAATGAGCAGTAATTAAATGGGCCACATTCACCCCCCCCCCTTCCGTAACGACGATCTAAGCTAAAGCGCTAACACAGCAAGTAGGTCAGCAGCATCGGGGGGCTCTGCAGTCAAGGCGGAGAGGGGGGTCAGGGTCATGGTGCCATTTTGTGGAGTGAGAATTTTTTGGATATTTTTCCCATTTCCTCACTCAAACCCAGCCAAACAGTTTAGCTTCACAAAGCAACCCTCTCCTGCTGACTCAGGCGGAGGGAACCGTGAACATGTAACTCCTCCAATTCCCGTTACGGCAAGCCCTTCCTTCTTTCCATACTGCAGGAGCATCACCCATCACACACTGCCTGTGCTGTTGGAGGATGATGAAGTCAGCAAGTTTACTCACTTTGCGCATCCACAGGCACACAGCTGACCAGGAGAGGGCGCTAGAGAGCAATGAGAATAACAAACAACCCATCCTAACCCCTAAGTTTCCCTGGCTATGTTAAGCCAACTGTTGCCTGCCGATGCAGACCCCTGGCCATAGCAAGCAAAGGCATGGCTGGGAGTCTCACACCTGCTTCCCAACAAACATATGAGCCAATCAGAGGCCGCACACAAGATTTGTCTTTTACCTGAAAGCATTCCAGGAAACTCCAGCAGCATTCAGAACACAAAGGATGAGTTCTTATTGAAAGTGAACCTGAAGCAGGGTGCCTCATGTCCAAACAAATAACATCGTTTAACATGGTCTACATTAGTCTTTAAGTCTGTCAGGTCGCCTTAATCCTGATGCAACCAGACAACCGTGGTGGTGGTTGTTTTTTGTCTCTCTTCTCACGATTAGATTGGCGGGTCATTTTGCTTTCCTCTGTGTGTGAAATTGGCTCTGTCTCTCTCCTGATTGGACAGCATAGAGCCCGGGGGCGGAGCCATGATGGACGTTATGGAGAGGAAAGGTCAGTGCTCGGCGGTCATGATGGCTGTGGTTGCAGCCCAAAGGGCACACACATTTTACACCAGTGATGAAAAATCAAAGCGCGCATAAAACAAAGGCACTCGGCTCCTCGGGGGTTATCACTGCAGTCTTGAGCCTGAGCATGGAATACAAGGATTACATGTGTTTGGAGTGCTGAGATGCAGAGATGAGCCTGTGGCTGTGTGTGTGTGTGTGTGTGTGTGTGCGTGCGTGTGTTTATGAGTGCCACTGCACTAATGCAATGTCTGTCTGCTGAGCACAAAACATCACTTTTTTATCACAAAAAGGCTAACGGGGAAAACGACAGTGGGGGTGAATGAAAAGTATGGCACAATGCAAATTAAGAAAGTATATCTTGGGCATGATCTACTCCTGTATCAACAATATACTCTCTGTGCTGTGCAGTGCTCTGTCTCTCTCTGTGTGTCAGTGCTGTCTCTCTGTGTGTCAGTGCTCTGTCTCTGTGTGTCAGTGCTCTGTCTCTGTGTGTGTCAGTGCTCTGTCTCTCTGTGTGTCAGTGCTCTGTCTCTCTGTGTGTCAGTGCTCTGTCTCTCTCTGTGTGTCAGTGCTCTGTCTCTCTGTGCTGTGCAGTGTTGTGTATCTCTGTGTGTCAGTGCTCTGTCTCTCTGTGTGTCAGTGCTCTGTCTCTCTCTGTGTGTCAGTGCTCTGTCTCTCGGTGTCAGTGCTCTGTCTCTGTGTATGTCAGTGCTCTGTCTCTGTGTATGTCAGTGCTCTGTCTCTGTGTGTGTCAGTGCTCTGTATCTCTGTGTGTCAGTGCTCTGTCTCTCTGTGTGTGTCAGTGCTCTGTATCTCTGTGTGTCAGTGCTCTGTCTCTCTGTGTGTCAGTGCTCTGTATCTCTCTGTGTGTCAGTGCTCTGTCTCTGTGTGTCAGTGCTCTGTCTCTCTCTGTGTGTCAGTGCTCTGTCTCTCTGTGTGTCAGTGCTCTGTCTCTCGGTGTCAGTGCTCTGTATCTCTGTGCGTAAGTGCTCTGTATCTCTGTGTGTCAGTGCTCTGTATCTCTGTGCGTAAGTGCTCTGTATCTCTGTGTGTCAGTGCTCTGTATCTCTGTGCGTCAGTGCTCTGTATCTCTGTGCGTCAGTGCTCTGTATCTCTGTGCGTCAGTGCTCTGTATCAAGTGCTCTGTATCTCTGTGCGTCAGTGCTCTGTATCTCTGTGCGTCAGTGCTCTGTATCTCTGTGCATCAGTACTCTGTATCTCTGTGTGTCAGCGCTCTGTCTCTCCATGCGTGGGGCCCAGCTTGGCCAGGGTGGATCCACACTCCCTCAGCGTAATGGAGCGAATCATTCCATAGAGTTGAGCATGTTATCCTGACATCGCCTGACTGCTGGCAGAACGCTCTGGCAGGACCCTGCGGGGGGTGAGGGGAACGCGCTACACAACGCAGCCCTGTCTGTTCTGTTACTGCGGTTTGAGCCATAGGGGCTCCGGCCCAAACCCACAGAATCGACCACACAGATGGATTCAGGAAATACTCTATATTCTCTCCTTTCTTTCTCTCTATTTTGTTCCTTCATTATTCTTTTGTCTGTAAGGTGAGCAGCCCTGGTGAAAAATATGTGAATTCCATTTCACTCATTCCTCCCGCCCGCTCGCGCTCCAGTTTTCACGACTCCCTCCTGAGTATGATTACAAATCGGGGAAGACTTTCAAAAGGCAGTAATATGGAGTGATTAGCGGAGGTTTTTGGAGAGCGCAGTCCTGGCGCAGACGAGAGGGACATTAGCTCTGTCTGGTCTGGCTTTCGCAGGAGAGACACTGGAGGAGCCCCATCTGTCCTTTCTGTGTTATTTGTTTTTATTTTTGTCTCTTTTTTTTTTTGCCTCTCAAGCTTTCAGGCTTCATTTGCAAATCATCAGGACTGTTTTAGAGGACTTGTTCTCACTAATGGCCACTTCCATCCCAGCACAGGAAGCCAGAATATCTCAAAACAAGAATGTAAATCTTTCCTCCTCTTCAGCCAGGCACTTACTGCACAGCATGCACTGCCCACACTGCACACGATACCATGAAGTTCAGACATCAAATACACCATGCAATGTCATGTCTGCAATGTACATCCACAGCATACAGAATATAAAATACAATCAGAGATCACATGACTGAGGAGATAAAATACAATCAGAGATCACATGACTGAGGAGATAAAATACAATCAGAGATCACATGACAGAGGAGATAAAATACAATCAGAGATCACATGACTGAGGAGATACACTTGGATGTTCATGCACAACCCAATGGGTACCTACAACGATTTACGAATGGCTATAGCACAAGGGTGTTTGCAAAGCACACGATGAGGACAATCACAAAGATACCTGTGATAATTAAAGCGCTCACATGGGCCAAATGGGGTAAGGGGGCATTTTATATGGGTAGAGTGGACACTGGGAAGAACAGGCTAGGATGAATAGGGCAACAGGTGACATGCGAGTGTGAAAGGGGTATATGTGGGCCATTGGGTCTGGGTGTGAGGGTGGGGAGGGCGGATTGGGGATTTGGGCGTGAGGGTGGGAAGCGTGGCTCGGGGGCGTTAGCACGTTAGCGTCCGTTACCTCGGAGGAACAGCGACACATCCTCTAGCTGGGGTATGTTGTCCTCCCGGTACCCACAATGCTTTGTGAGGAGAGGCAGGTTCTTCAGGTACTCCCGGCAGGCGTGGGTGGGGTAAAGCTTGGTCAGCTCACGGAACACCACGCCCCATGTCCGCACCTCCTCCGGCGTGTACTCGATTCGGGAATGGGCTGTCCACTGGAGGACGAGAGAGGCAAAGAGATGAGGTTACCCCCTGGTATAGTGGAGTGTGAGTGGCTGTGTATGGTAAATACCTCACTATAATGCAGAGACACTGACCCTCAGAGGGGCGTGATCCTTCATCCATATGGAACGGAGCGTGAAGCCTCCCTACGGCACATCGCCCCCCCCCAAACCCCCCAACTCCCACGCTTCCAAGGAGGTTCATCCGCCACGTTTTCCGCCTGCCTGAGAAAAAAAAATCCGGACCGGAGTTTAGCTCCACAGAGAATACTTTGTTTTCCACTCCCGCGGAGCACAAATGTGACCTGCAGACATATCCTACAGCTCCCTCCCTCCCTCCCCTCCTCTCCTCCCTCCCTCTCTCTCTCTCCATTTCACCTCTTTCCTCTGCATCATCTAATGATGGAGAGATGAGACCATGGAGAGATAAATCCTTCCACAGCATGCATGGCTCATAACTCCTTCAGGGTGTTTCCGCTGGTTTTTTTTCTCTCCGTAAATGACGTATGGCTCAGCTCCAGAGGGGCTTTGGCCCAGATGGTGGGTGGACTGGCACACGGCCGTGCCCAGATTTCCTCATGCCCTTCCCGCACCCCGGCATTAGCAACGCTCAGAGAAACCCATCACAGCCATCTGAACAATTCGCTCCAGGTGAGACGCGGCTCAAACACATGCCTGCCCATAGACCCCTCCTGCCAGCCTCGCTGTGCGATGTCCACGTGAGCTCAGAAAGACGAGGCTTCAACAAGCTTAAATTATGCCTTCAACTCAAATGCAAAACGAAGCTTTCGCTGATATTTCACCTCTTTAAATGTCATTGAACTGAAACCATTTTTTATGAGTGATTTAAGCCCTGACACAAAATGAGACAGATGGCTGAATGTCGATGAATATCTGATAAATAATGACATTCTTATGAAGCGGGCACACCGAAAAATGAAGGTGACCTCAGGATCTGGAGCAGAACTGCCAACCTCTGAGGAACAGGGAGTCATAACTCTAACTCTCTAACTCTGATCTGGAAATAAATGTAAGCTTCACCTGGCAGCATACATTGCGACGATGGGGTCTGCAGTAGCAATTGTTCTCATGGTCACATTTACACACTCAAAGCAAATGCTTGCATTTTCCTCAGGATGCTGGAAAAGGCACAGCACTTCCCTGTGCACCACCCCCCACCTGTGCACTACCCCCCCACCCCCACACTTCAAAAAGGTAAGGCGAGCGTGATTGCAGACGCTGATTTCCAAACCGATGTGAATGTGTTTACTGATTGAACGATCAATAGATGTTTAATTAAGGACTGAAAAATGGTTAATTGTATCTGCTCGTCAGATTCATCACTTCAAACAGCCTTTGATTTATTACAAGGAGGGGATTTTGTGGCATTTTGGGGATTGCGTGGTCTGAGTCTAACTGCAGCTGTTACTATGGCTGAAGCCGAGCTCAGCTCATTACCAGCTCAGCTGTAAAACAGGCCGGTGAGCAAACGCATTTGACCATGCTAGGAGCAACAGGCTGGGCTTTGAAATGGCCATTCTGCTGCTCTGCTAAACGCAAAAATCAATATACTTACCCTGTCATTACCGCACTCAAACAATTTAGTGAGAAATGAAAGTAAAAGGTTTAAAAGAAAACCTTAACAAAGCAGGTTGCAGCTGGTCTGTGGCATTAAGAAGGCAGGTATTAAATTCATTGTGCTGTTCTCACATTTAGCAGCAGGCTGCAGTGGCAGGCAGCAGTCTGACTGGCTTATGGGGAATGCCTTTGAAAACCGGACAGCTGGCTGCTGGCAGGAGCCTTTGTGTCCCTCGGTCATGGGAAGTGGATAACTAATTTGCCTTTTTTCAGATAAACACAATTGAAGAAAGGTGAGCATAAGGGAAACGGTGGAGTAGCGCCCCCTACTGGCTATAGTGCATTTCCACGCAGAGAGAAGCTCTGTGGACTATAATGAGTTGGGTCATTCTTGAGGTATCCCATGATTCTCCTCCTGGCACAAAATCCTACTCAGTGATGATACAATATCACAATCCACACCAATCCCTCTACCTGATTTGGGTTCTACAGCTACAATTTCCCATGATGCACCATGGGCTTGGACTAACCAATAAAACCTCTGAAATTACAAGTACTTTCTCACACTAAGTAGTACTGAGGTACAGAACACCCTTACCCAAAGAATTTAACTATTTTTGGTGGCTGCTGCATACTGATTCTGTCAATGACAGAGTGTGACATTCTATGTGTTGCTGTATTGTGTTGAGTCATTTCTGTCTTCTCTTTCAGTTGCTTTATTAGTCAGGTCTTCCTTGAAAAATAGAGTATTTACATCTCAATGGACTTACCAGGTAAATAAAAGTTAAATACATATTAAATTATTTAAGCATAAATTATTATACATGGGGGAAAGCTTAAGCAATTTTCTGGTTCTTCTGCATTTAGGTTTGGTGGATAATTTAATTTTGAGGCAGGGCAGAGACAGGAAGAGGGGATGTATAGAAACTTGGCTGGATGAAAAACTTGGCCTCGAGGCAGCGAGACAAATGCATTAAACACAGAGAACACACCACAGGAAACATGCTCAAATGGAAATCCAGGGTGTTCAATCCAGGTTACAAACATAAAAAGGAACAGAGACAACCAGACTGGAACCTACTGTGAAATGGTCAATAGTTGGTGGGTGGATCACAAGCCCTTTCAGATGGTGCTCCAACGCCCAGAAGTTTATTTTTGTTGAGAAACCTGAGGTAAGCTGAGGATATGAGAGCTATGTGCCATAACAACCAAAGCCAGAAGCAAAAAAGCAAAAAAAATCTAATTTTACAGTCAGTATGTGTGGAAATCTGTGACAGAGTCACTTCCAAACAACCAAAGGACAGCTGGGAACCTGATTGACCAATCAAGAGGCAGCTGGATACCTGAATGACCAATCAAACAACAGCTAGATACCTAACTGACTGCTACAAAGTGAAGAATACACTGCTCAGAATTAAAAATTAATTCACGAAAGAGGTTAACGGTAATTAAGACGATTGAAATAGTGAATGTTAATTTTGACTCATATGGAGGACTTTGCAACGTCAATCTGTCTGGGTTTTCTTTGTAGTTGTTGCTGTAGCAACTAAGAAAAGGGAGGCGATGCACTCCACTCCGCCCCGTTTCCTCCCCCAGGTAAGCGAAACGTTGAGCTGAGGTTCTCAGCGGGAAAAGCAACATGTCATTTGGACAACCCTTCAGAAAGGAGCTTCCTGCTCCTAACAAACAGAAAACAAGAAGGAGGAGAGGAAAGACACATTTGGCTTCATGTCTGTCAGAATATTTACAACAAAACAGCAGAGTAAACCATGAAGGGAGCACGGCAGCAATGACTACTGAAACATTCAAAGCGAAATCAAAAGAGCGGGCTGAGGCTGCCACCGCGTTGGCAGTGTGTCGCTCTAAGTCTGTACCACAGTACTCAAAAACGCAAGGGAAGAGGAATAAACCTCATGATTACAGAAATATACAGGACAATGGAGAGTGGAACAACGCAGTCCTGGGGTAATGGAGCAGGGTCTCTTCCTCGGCGACGCTTAGAGAATCGCTCTAGAGACGGGACTCTGCTTCATGATACCTGCGTCAAAAGCCGGCGGGTAAATTCTGACCTTGTGGACTTTGTGGCAGCTTGTACAGGGCAGTAGAGTGGTAGCGACAGGAGCGCGGGGAGGCCATAAGGATGCCTCTCCACTCTGAAGGTTCCTGCGGGCTGCTCTAATTTATGCGTAATGGATGCTGGGTAATGAGAACGGCCCGTTCACACCTGCACCGGCCGCGACACCCTCAGGACAGACGAGGACATCGGCGCCTTAATGGCAGCGAGACGATGATGAGTGCAATCAGCGCACGCGACTCTGTAAAGACGCTCGTCCGTTAAGGCCAGACCGCGAGGGTATCAGAATCTGGGTTATGAACCTTTAAATCATACACACAATATAAAAAAAGACTTTATCAATAAATCACTTTAATTAAAATTAACTGTGGCTCACCCTGTGGGACTGGGCCTTACAGGGCTTTGCGCTGAGATACAGGGGACAAACACTCATCTTTCATTGGGGATTTTTAAGGGATTGGCTTTGAGACTTATTAATACGCTATGTGCTCAGATACACACACATACATATTTTTTGTAACTAATGAAAAAGACTTATTCCTCAACTGAAACAGATTTTTAAGGTTATTTCTTGGGGAGACGTGACACATGCCTAAATCTGGATAATCGCCTGAGAGCTCCAGGAGCTGCTAGCTGAATTGAAAGGACGGATTCACAGGCAGCGGTTCGCCCGCGGAGCGAGTGTGAGGGGGAATTATGGGATTATTGCGCCGCACATATTCCGCGGCTGCGTCTGGCACGCCGGCCCGCTCTGGTGGATCGTCTGCGGGGACCGGTGGGAGACAGAGCTGGACCCCGTCCTAACGATCGCTGATCGTCCCCGTTCCAAACGAGCTCCCCGGTCCCTGCTGACCCAGTACACACAGATGATGTTCGTAATTTGAGTTTTCCACATCTGTGCATGTCCAAAAAAATGAAATGGGAGATTTTATGGCTCTCACAAACAGACACAGGGGTGGGGGGAAAGTGGGAGAGATGACTATGGGCTGCGCCGAAAATGGAGAAGCATCAGTACTCACAATTTATAATTCATGGCAACCTCCACAAAATATTTCCTTCTTTCACGATAAACAGTGTCTTTGAAACCCTGCAAGAGAGAAAAGAGGGAAGAGTCGTCACCCCCAGCAATTGGATTAACACAGGCACAACTGCTGCTGATGGTAAACAGGCAAAGGGTGAGCAAAACACAGATACACACATGTGCTTTCCATCAGACACACATATATATGCCTGTTAAATACCACTGAGATATTCAACAACTCCTCCAACAGACATGTGAGAGTGTCCCACCCCAATAAAATCTTGTCACTTTTTACTGTCTCCTTGGTGCACACTGATCTTGGATAAAGCCCTATAGCCCTGTTACTTCAAGTGGTTTCAGAGATATTATCCAAAACACCAACACTGATGTACATGCTTCTCACAATCACATATCACCATCTCAAAGTATGTGCTTTTCATATCATTACTATTTACCATTTATTTTTTCTGTCTCTGCGCATGTATTTTCAGTGTTGTCTTGCTAAAATGGATGTACCATTTGTGGCCTCGTGGCCAGGACACCTTTGCAAAATGAATACTTATCTCAATGGGATTTTCCCAAAAAAATAATTAACATGTTCAAACATCTATCAATTCTGTCTCTGCACCAGGAGAGAGCAGCAAGTATACGCCTCTTTGTTGTAAGTGGTGTGTCTCTCGCATGGGTGACTTTCATGAAGTAGCTGGAAGGTGGGGGGTGACATCGCTCAGTTCTGTCATGCACCAGCACTCGGTGTAGGTCCCAGCACACTCCGCTATAGAGAGACACCTCTGCGGCATGCACCAGCACTCGGTGTAGGTCCCAGCACACTCCGCTATAGAGAGACAACTCTGCGGCATGCACCAGCACTCGGTGTAGGTCCCAGCACACTCCGCTATAGAGAGACACCTCTGCGGCAGGCGGGTGTGTCACTGCTCATTCTGACGAATTGATTACCCAACTCGGTTTGACATACATGTGAGCCTGATGGTGCTACAGAAGGTTTCAAATGCAAATTAAAATGCTATTGGATAACATTGAAATAAAAAGAATAAAATGGCTTTTTTTTTTTTTTTTTTTCAAAAATGTTTTCATCCCAATTTGGGGTGCCCAATTGCTAAACCAGTCTAATTGATTTAACCCCTACCTGTCCCTGGCCAGGCTGGCCCTATCATTGCCTTTGCCATTGTGAACCTCTTGTCATAGCTGGTAATGGTGTGGCTGGGATTCGAACCCGCAGCCACAGGGCTCCCATCTGCTTCCCAAATGAGCATGCCCTGTGTGAACCACCCATAGACCCTGGAAAACCCCTCTCTCAGACTTTAATGCACACGTGTGTAACGTTGCCTCACAAAACTGAAAAACGACAGTCTCTCTTATTCGGTTCCCTGCTTTGATTTACATTTTTCTGAAAACCGTTTGTATCCCACCTCTCAATGCCAAATCCTCTGTAAATTCAGAGAAGCAGAGATAAGCACACATGTCAACGTGAGCAATGCAACCACAGCTTCTCTTCACCCTGCCACTGCGCAGCCACTGCGCAGCCACTGCGGCGGTCTGTGCATCCTGTGTGACTGCCAGGCAAACTGCAGACACCATGAGTGACCAGAGAAACTCTGTCCCTACACAGCATCTTCAGGCGTTTAACTTTCATTGGTCATAAGAGGATCTCACGGCAAAAGAGTAACTATAGAGCTACTGCATCGCTGCTCTCTCTCCTTTGGTTTCTGGAGCGTTTTTCAGAGAATACCAGGAAGTAAAATGAGCCGGAGGCGGCCTTTATATAGGAACAGAACAAAGGAAGAATGAAAGAAAGTCCCAGAACAAATAAAAAAGGGCCTACTCAGGATGATGAAAAGAGTTCTGCCAGAGAAATCCTTGTTTAAATCCTACAGCGCGACCGTGTTCGGCCTGCTCGACTAAATCCAATTTGCCATAAATCATTTAACTCTCCCGCCAGGGGAATTCCTAGGGCCGTGGGGCTGTGGGACAATGTGGAACTGCTTTCGCCGCGGAAGCGGTTTGTCATCGTTAACTCGATTTAAATGATCAAAGGCACGTAGGGTCGATCCTCAATTTGTGACATTGACAGTCAAACTTGTTGTCTGCATTGGGGGAGTTAGTTTACCCATGGCCTAATTGGAAATAAAGGCAGACGGTGTGACAGGTGAAGGGTAGAGCCATACCCATTACTAGCAAACGGTTGGAGCAGCAGCCCGGCAATGAGAAAACGGTTCCACTCAACCAGTCTTCATTCCCCGCATTACTCAGAAATGAAGTATCACACAGTCCACGGGCTGAGGTGAAACGCTCAGCTGAAAAACAGCAGCCAGTCTATATGTCACGTATCAGACATCCACACTTCTAAAGTATTAACAGAGCAGGAGAAAGAACCGCGGGAGTGGAAACACAGAGGAGTGTGATGACACCCCACCGTGACAGGGTCCTAACAGCCCAGTCACTGCGCATTTCAGCACAGAGGCCTTCCTCTCACAAATGGTCAGTGTGCTTACAGTGCTTGGTCAGAGTCCAGTTCGGACAGTGTGTGAGGTCAGTGTGTGTGTGCTTACCGGATGGTCAGCGTCCAGTTTGGACAGTGTGTGAGGTCAGTGTGTGTGTGCTTACCGGATGGTCAGCGTCCAGTTCGGACAGTGTGTGAGGTCAGTGTGTGTGGTGCTTACAGGATGGTGTGTGTGCAGATGGTCAGTCCAGTTCGGACAGTGTGTGAGGTCAGTGTGTGTGTGCTTACCGGATGGTCAGCGTCCAGTTCGGACAGCGTGTGAGGTCAGTGTGTGTGTGCTTACCGGATGGTCAGCGTCCAGTTCGGACAGCGTGTGAGGTCAGTGTGTGTGTGCTTACCGGATGGTCAGCGTCCAGTTCGGACAGTGTGTGAGGTCAGTGTGTGTGTGCTTACCGGATGGTCAGCGTCCAGTTCGGACAGTGTGTGAGGTCAGTGTGTGTGTGCTTACCGGATGGTCAGCGTCCAGTTCGGACAGTGTGTGAGGTCAGTGTGTGTGTGCTTACCGGATGGTCAGAGTCCAGTTCGGACAGTGTGTGAGGTCAGTGTGTGTGTGCTTACCGGATGGTCAGCGTCCAGTTCGGACAGTGTGTGAGGTCAATGTGTGTGTGCTTACCGGATGGTCAGTGTCCAGTTCGGACAGTGTGTGAGGTCAGTGTGTGTGTGCTTACCGGATGGTCAGCGTCCAGTTCAGAGCCGTACATCAGCACTCTGTGAGCACACTGGTCCAGGTCTGAGATCTTGTGTGGAAACCATGGCACTCCGTCCAAATCTTCTAATCGACAAAAAACCACCACAAAAATGTGAGTGTGCAAAATATACACACACACACACACACATATTCAAGTACAAACAAACATACACACACACACACGTAAGTGTGAAAAATATACACACATGTACATTTTCAAGTAGATTAAGGGTCCTGCAAACATGACTGGTCAGTGCAGCACATGCTAACTGCACTAAAAAAACTGTGAACTACCTGTAACACATCTAAATATCATTCAGAATAAAACTTAATATGGCCCTGTGAAACCGATCTCAGATAACAAAGGGTATGGAATTACTGTTTCCACCAATTACTTCTTTATAATTAATCACATATCCATGTAATGAATTATTAAATTACATAATTTAATATCTATAATTCATTCAATAAATTATGAAAATCGATTTGCTGTATGTATTATTTATTGTGAATGATTCAATTTCTGGAGCTTTTCCTTAAGTAATCCTGTCTAAGTAATGGTTTAAAAGGCAAAAACAGCACATTTCTGTGTAATATTATAAAATATGCAGGGTAACATTACTTAAATTAACAATGGAGAACAAACTCAAACTCACACATTCAGTAAAGTGTAAAAGTTACACTTCAACTTTCACATTTCATAATCTTATGAATTATGTATTCTGCACAGGAAAATGGGAAGTTATACGCGCCTCAAAGAAGCTGAGAAATTCATTATACTGTGCTTGAATAAGGTGGAAAAGGAGTAAGATGGAGAGTCTGGCAGCTCTGAGCCGAAACGCAAAGGATGGGCCAAGCACCTACGTCTTTGTTTAAAAAAAAGACCGTCTGCCTGTCTGGAACGCATTTTTCTCACTGGATGAAACGTTTATCAGATCAGGCCGGACAGCACAGGTCTGGGAGAAGTGTTGAAATGAAGAGGCACAAAATGAGCCAGCCCTCACACGGCTGCCCTTGACCCTGAGAAACAAACAGGCTGACAGCAGCTGTCAGCGTCAAAATAAAATATGTGTGCGGAACTTTCAGTGCGACATTACAAAGTAACACAGTACAGAGAATTCTGCAGCGTATAACATTCTGAGGTAACACTTTACACTGTAACATTCTAGGGTAACATTCTAACTGCGTTTGAAATGGAATTCACACAGGCATTCATAACACTTACATAAATCATTGATAGGACATTCATGAGGGTTGTAGAGACATTCAAATCAGCTTATATAAATATACAGGAATAAATATTCATGGTGAATAAATGTTTTGTGAACAGTGAATGAATTAACGTTTCCACAACTAACATGAATGCGCAGTGAATGATTAATGATGTTATCGAATGGCTGTATAACCCCCCTTTAGGTAAGCTGTTTTACCCATGGTGAACACATCTACCGTTGTCTTATATGGGGAGGGAAACAGGAAGAGGAAGCAGAGGGAAACCTGCTCACACAAGCACATATGGCAGTGCAGTAAATACGCGGATACTTCTCCACAGCAGGTGAGGGCAGCTGAGAAGGACATCTAAAGTACATTAAACTTGTAATTACACACTTATTGACGTTTAGCCGCAGAATGAGAATATTCTAATGCAAACAATTAATCAAGTCTACTGATCTTGATTAAGCATTGAAATTTAATGAATCACACCAGAATCAATCAATAGACAATTACAATTGCAATTGTAATTTTTAATAAAGCAAGAACTTGTTCTTTGACACAAATGAAAAAGGAGAAATTTTATTTTGCGGCCTGATTATAGCCTCCAACATTTCTCCAGAGTCAGTGTTGCACTGTTCCATATTTATTGGAAACATACTTCTTATGAAGAGAGCCAGCCATTTAGGCAGTAAATCTGTTACCTCCCCTCTTGCCGAGCTGCAGAGCTAATTTCAGCTGAATTCAATAATGTGGAGTTACTCTATTCAGATTACTCACACCTCTATACATTCAGCTTGTGCCAAGCAGGTGAAATGTAATACGGGATCAGTTTTTCTTGTTACTTAATGAGACTAAAGTAAAGTACATGATCTCCAAAGCTAAAATGTGAGCAGTGCACAGACTACTTTGGGTTGTAGATGCAGCTATTTGAACTCAATTTGGGGGTTGTAGAGGGACATTAATTATTACTATTATTATTATTATCATCATCATAGGTGTGATAATGTGTGCAGTAGAACCCCAGGTAACGGGCATACCTTCCTCCTCAGATAAGGTGTGCTCAGGTGAGGCCAACGAGCTGATGCTGAGGTGTCGTTTCAGGTGCAGGACCAGGTTGCCAAAGTCCTCCTTGCTGCAGCTGCAGTCGGCGTAGATCTCCACCTCGGACGCCCTTCGCTTGGACCTGCGCGACTCGATGTGGGCCAAGTTCACGCCCCTCTCCTTCCGGGACCAAGGACATCAGCATGTCAGCGCATATGACGCAAACACACCCGTTTCAGCTCAATTAAATTCAGCACTTTTTACCGTAGTATAATTACACAGATTATCAGCAGGACTGAGCCACTCTGCAGAGCTAGCCCAGGGCCACAGTGGCAGCGAGAATCTCCCTGGCTAAAGGGAGAAACCTTGAGCAGAGCCCAGCTCAGAGGGGGGGTCCATCTGCTCCTGGCTGCCACTGGGCTGAGTCTTAATGAATTTAACATCACAGTTTATCACTGCAAACAGCCCTGCTGAGTACAGGCCAGCGGGGAGGTCCAGTTTCTGGCGTGGACGGGCAGGAAAGCAGAGGGTCAGGCTGGGGAGGTCCCACTGCGCTGACTTTACAACGCTGCTTAAAACATAGCAGGGCTTTGACAGCACACAGTCAGCACCGTTACTTAAATAAATGACATGAGTCAGCCCTCCTTTACCAGCATTGAGATGGCTCTTTAAGAAAACAAATCAGTCTGCTACATCAGAAATATATCAGAGCCAATGAGCTGTGGAGGAGCACTTAATTTCCCATCATGCAACACACCCCAGGCCCGTGGGGCATTAAGGCCTGGAGTGAAAACAGCCGTGAGTGCCCTGTTTAGAGACGCTTAAGACCCAACCGCCATGACACGCACCAGTAAACACACCTCAAGGGTGTGTGTGTGTGTCACTAAAGAAAGAGAGGGAGGGAAAGCACACACTCCCAGTATTATTACCCCATACCCCCGTGCTTTCCGTTTATTTTGCCCCACCTGCACTGTAATCAGCCCCGTTCTCCTGCACAGACTCAGAGAGGATCAGGCAGTCGATCACACAGATTACGTCCTCCCGTTCACATGGCAACATTCACAAGTACTGCAAAGGCCTTTTTCTGGATCTTTCCCCCGTTTCTTCACCCTAAGCGATATGCTGATCTCCAGCAAGCAGCCCTCAGCCCTCTGGTCTCTGCCACTGAACTGGGGGGCGGGTGTGGGGGGCGAAGCATGTGACTCCTCAGATTCACGTGATGACAAACCTGTGGCGGCTGACCTTTACAAACCCATAATCAGGCTAAAGAGCTCTTGTCAGTTGTCAAAATGTCTCATCAGTTTATTTTGTGTCATGTTTGATAGCTTTTCTCTGCTATTCCCATGTGGGACTGCTAGGTTTGCCAAACCATTAAAGAGCAGATCTGCCAAGTCTGGGAGCCACTGGTGTAGAGGGAGGGGGCGGGACAAACACAAACCTGAAAGAGCCGCAGGGCCTTCACCAGGCAGCCGATCTCGTTTTTGAGGGAGAACACCACTGTGGTCTTCCCGGACTCATCTGGCTGGACACGGCTGCTCTTTCCACCCTGCTCATCGATCGGGCCGAAAGAGGGTCGGCGTGACTGGGGGGGGAGAGGGAGGGCACCGAAAGTGTGATGACCTTGGCAAGACCCGCCCCCCACCCCACCAGAAAACCCCCCCACAGCGGCGGCTCAGAGCCCCTCTCTGCATTCAGCAACATCACCCTCTGCAAGAGCACTCCCATTCCTTTGTCTCACAGCGTAATTACAGTGTCTAAATTATAAATAAAGGCTCGTAAATTATAAATAAAGATGCAATTACATCCGACGTTTCCTCCTCAGAGCCGGTAAACCTACAGAGACAGCAAAACTACGGAGGGGAAAAAACATCCCGTCTGTTTTTCCCGCTAAAAATGTTTAGTGGTGACATTAATGTAACCTACCCATCTATAACCACAATTATACTCCCATCGGACACGCCTCCTTGCACCCCGTCGGACACGCCTCCCTGCATACCCTCTCCTGTGTGTTTGTCATCATCCCGCAATACCATTTCTCACCAGTGGTGGGGCAGCTGACTGGGCACGTTAAACTGCAGTGTTCAGACAGGCAGCGCCATCCGGCCATGCCGTTTTTCCCCCCTCTCCAGAGACCAGACAGAGCCTCCTTCAGCAGGAGTGTGCTGCCACACCGTGCCATGCCATCGGGGGTAGCTGGAGAGCACAGACTGTGTGCCGCTCCAACAACACTCAGAAGTGTACTGGAGGGTCTGTCCACAGATCCTATGCATGAGATCACAGACCCTTTCCTCCCAACAGCTGAAACTAAATACCGAGCCAAATTAAGCAAAGAAGGCATGGCGCTAGTTATAAGCAATTTAGTACAGCTTTATAAATGTGTAATGCACTGTCTAGGATATATAAATTATCTGCTCATGAGACTGATGCAAATAGATTTGTAAAAAATGAAAAAAATTTACAAGCTCGCTCTCTTGAACTGACAACGGAGGTGCAGAGACAACACTAACAACGAAATACACCAATGATTGAATTAAGATATTCACGGTTGAAATACTGCAATAATGAATACATGGTTTGCTGAAAAATGCATTTTGTCTTCAAGATCACATGAAGTCAAATCCAAACATACTTTACATTACAACATAATTTTCTTTGGATATTTTGTATTTTATTGGGGATGAGCAACCATTTCGTTTGGAATGTGTTCTTTTCATTCTGAGACACAGCAGCATATACCCTTAAAGAGGCAAAAGACTGGTTCAATGTGCCAATAAAGAGAGGGTTAATTGCAGCTAACCCTGTATCCAGTGAGAGTTCAGTACTTCTGGAGCACAGAGTACCATATCTTACATAAAACCATTACTGAAAAAGAGGATAGATAAAAAGCCCAGTGGACATTAGACATGCTGAATAAAACCTGACAATATGTTGTTCCTAGCACCCCTTAGATTCAGTATGCCATGCAGTATTTCTTAGCTGGAATTTAGATATAAGGTTTTAATAAAATAAGCTCATAAATACATACAGGACAAGAAACAGTTATTATTTGCAGTTTTTGGTTCTAAAACTGCTTTGAAAGTGGCAATACTGTACTTCATAATATTGCACAGCAGTTTGAGGGAGGATGTACACCAAAAACATGAACAAAGTACTAGTTCAATGGAAAGCTCTGCTAGGGGAAAAAAGAACTGCAGTCGACACAGAAACAGAACTGCAGTTTTGGCTCAGCTGCTATCTTCTGTAGGATATTTATTATTGTCAAAAGTTGTGCAAGCTGTGCAACGTATGGAAACACTACCTTATGGGTTTTTTTTTCCCAGAATAATCTAACAACTCATAAGAGGAGGGCTGCAAGTCTAACCACACCCTGACCTCGAGTGAATCACCGCTTTCCCATCATAGCAGGACCAAGATAGCGGGAGTAGTAGGGCAGTTTACAGTTTACACATCCCCCATCTCTACAGCTGGGTATTTCCTGAAGCTTTAGGTGAGGTGCCTTAATCAAGAGCACCATGGCAGTACCTTATCAGGGATATGAACCTGCAACCTCCAAACTAAAAGCTCCTTTACCATTACACTACGCTATCAACCACACCATCTATACGCCTAGAACATCTCAAAAATCCCTGCACAAAGAATTATTACAAATTATTATTACATAATTATTAATACAAAATAATTTTCTTTCTACTTCATTGCAGACAAACATGTTTTAAAAATATGATCTTTACATTCTGAAACAGAAAAACACACGCATTTCATAAAGAATTAAACGGCATTGACTGAATCACAAATGCCCGTAAAGACACTCAGCATGTGTGACTGAATTCAGCAGAGCCTTACTCACCGCCTGGCTGACCCCTCCCTGCTGGTCCAACATGGCGGAGTCCAGGGACAGGCCTCTCCTGGCCCAGTACTTACTGGAGAACATCATCATGGCCGGCTGCATCCTGGGGACAGGCTCCAGTCTGCCCTTCTTCAGTGGAGAGACAGCCATCGCAGTCACAGCCTCTACATTCAGCTCCGGCACCTCCCCACGTTTTGTCACACTCTCCCTCCGGCCCCACAGCACCCCTCCTTTATAGTGTCCCGAGCTACTGCCGATAAGGATCCCCACGCCCCCCCCACAACTCCCACCCCTATGATGCACACTAGGGAGGCGCACGCTTTCAGATAAGGCCAGCACTAAGGCAGCTTTGAAGAGACGCCTCCTCTCCATTAACGCACACGGCAGCCCGGTCCGGATAACCTCTGTGTTAATCTCCTTTCCACCTGTTGAATGGCAGAATTTCAAAACAAACACAATAAAGAGAAGCAGCACATTCCAGGTACACAAGAAACGGGGGAAGAAACGGTGCAGAGGAACGCATACAGACCTGATGGGGGACAGCGGAAGTGCCATGTTACAGGGCATGCTGGGTAATTCAGGGCAGGTTTGATTTTGCTGTGCTGCACATGCTGTTCAGCTGAGGTCCCACACAGCTGAGTGTGTGAACATCTCTGCGGCTGCAGCACGAGCTTCAGAGCTCTTCTGCACGAGAAAATCTGAACTCAGCCAAGTTCTCCTGCATGAGAAAATCTATAACTCAGCAATGAAGCCCAGAGAGATTCTCCCTATCCAACTATGAAATCACATTCTCTCACACACACACACACACACACACACACACACACACAGTGTGTATAATGGTAAGGGAGCTGGGCTTGTAATTTAGAGGTTGTAATTTTAATTGGATGAGTGAATGAACAGAGTAAGGCTAAAAGCCTGTAAATTAATGTAATAATAATCTTTGAGGGCAAATCTACACAGCTGCTGACTTCAATGTTTAACACCACACAGTCAATGTAAAGAGAAAGAGCGAGAGAGACAGAGAGAGAGTAAACTGTAAAGTCAACTCATTGAAGAATCCGTACTTCGCTACTCGAATACGTGAATTTTGCAAAACTAGATTTAACAGCCTACTGTTGAATTGAAAACCTCTTTGACTGATACCTGTGTGTGACTGATGTGTGTTTTAAGCCTTTGTTGTCAAAGGTGTACAATGGAAGTTCTCTTTTGGGAACAACAAAGGATGCACAAAGGAAATTTCCATTATTCTCCTGGTACCTTGAGTGACAAACAGCGTTTTGTGGCTCCTGCAGAACACAAGTCTGCTTCTGAGGGTCCTGAAAGCAGGTTTTTGTCTTTAATAAAAAGCAACGAGAGATGACAGATAAAAATCGGCCACGCGCACACAGCTATCAGTTGACTGTGAGGCAATTTCCTGTGAGACAGGAAATGAAAGAGGGAGAAGACGCAGGCCGGGCTCTGACACTTTTCTTCTGAATGAGATGCTCGGCTTATGAGCAGATCAAAGATATTTTGGTGGAAGAAGCAGCTTTTCACAGCTGTTTTCAAACATCTACAAATGCCTCCTGGAAAAAAAAATAATAGCATACACAAGGATGAGCAGTGAATGGTCAGTGAATGAATCTGCATAAAAAAACTCTCACTTCAACAGCGTTTATCAGGAACTTAAAAGCAGAGAGATCCAAATGCCAGTGGAGCTGACCGAGGGCTGCATTTTAAGTGAGACAGGCTAGGTGGATGTGAGGCACAAACCTTTGAAACAGCCCTCCATTTCATGTAACATCAGCGTTCTGTCCTGCCATGAGAAAATGGCACCCTACTCTTTCTGTAAAAATTATTTCCTTTCAATCACTGCCATCACAGATCCAACAGACAAAGGGACATCCATTCTCAGAGAACTCAGTGTTTTCACATGCCCTTCCTGTTCTCTCACCTGGGTGCTGATGTCACATCCTGCTCTGATTGTTCCAAAATTTGTCTGCAAAAAAAATGAATTCAAATGACCTCATTTATGCCATTGCTATGGAAACACTGTAGCTTTTCCTTCAGGATTCATGACCAACTTGAACGACAGAATTCCACAGAAAATTCCATCTTCCACACCAGACAAGATATGAGAGGCCTACCTGCTTCCTGCACCTGGTTTACCTGTGTGTGAGACTGAATGGTATGTATACTCCATACCTTCCATTCAGGGAAAGAAAACAAATCTTAAGTTCCAAAACCACCTCAATAAAGGAGAAAATATCAGGAAAAGCATGAGTCAAGAAGTAAAATATAGCGGTATGGTTTAAGCATACTTATTTATCAAAGGAATTATCAATACAGTACAATCATTGAGAATATACAAATATGTATATGTACACACTGTATAAACACAAGTCACCCTGTATTTCATGAAACAGCTCATTTTATATGCTGTGCTGGATCTGTGCAACAAGAACATACAATAATCCTAAAGAACCTTCTGTGTGTCTGATTTTTTTTTTTTTTTTTTTTTTGCAATGCTCCCACCAGAAAAAAATGAGCTTGTTTTAAAAATGTTTGATTACAATATTTTCTTCTGAGGAGTACAAATCTGTGTAATAAAGTAGAGGGGGGAGGGGGAGAGGACAGCTGAACAGATCCAGCGGTAATCGTACTGCAATTATTGGAAAAATAAAAAAAGACAAACACAAAAAAAATGGGTGAAGGACACTTCATCTGTTCGGCTCACACTGCTTTCACACGTCTGGCAGCTTTGGCTGGGGCGGGCGCTACGCCCCTCCGAGGGTGCTGAGAAAGACATTTGCACCTCACAGCGACGCTCTGCGTTCTCTGCTGCACTCAGCGGTCGGGGGGGCGTCCATTTTTGTAGTTTTGCTCGGGGGCCACCTGAGTTTAAAGATGGAAATCTCACAGGAGAACATGCCCACGCTCTCTCAACACACCACAAAACAATTTTTCTCCCTTTCAAAACCCACAGCATCCAAACCTGGCCTGGCTGTGCAGGAGAGCAGCGTCGGTAGCCACCACCAATTTCTGTGCAGGAATTATATAGAAGCGCATTGATATATTTTGAAATGACACTGAAGTCACACTTCAGGATAACATGTTTTCCTTCAGTCATTTAAGTCTCACTCGTGTGGAGATAAACCAAGGTAATCCCGGTATAAGGCAGGAACTGGAGACTGTACTATCGCCTCATTAACACTCTCTAATAAACGGATCCTATTTCAGAAAGATTATAAAGCTGTCGTCAATGGACACACAGTTCTCTTGTATCTATCAGTATACATTCTCTATTAATGCCATACGCTACACATCATATAAAAGCTCTCAGCATTATCATACCACTGACCTGTGCGAATTTTTAGAGATATGAAACTATCATTTCCTCTTTATATATCAATCAGCTATGTTAGATGCTCCACTTTTGAATTTCAATGAGTAATACATGATTCAGAATGCTTTAAGTGGGGAAAAACTCAATCTGCTGTGGTTTAAAATTAAAACTGAGATTTGAGAAAAAAAAAATTTAGGATGTCACAAGAAAGGAATGATTATTCAAAATGAAAGAACAATATGATACAAGAAGTTACAAAAATAATTCAGTTTGAGATCTGTTTAGAACCTTGTGTTGCTTTTACCCCCAAAACTTTGAACCATGATAATTCAGAGATCGAGCCCAATACTGTTTCCCTCTGGGTGGCTGGGTAGGTAGGAAATAAAACAGCCATCTTGACTGCTCTGTTCACTACGATATGTAGGCTAGTTTGTAAACGTCGTGGGCCGCCTCTCGTAAATGTCCATTGCCGTTGGAGATGAGGTCTGCGACACACTCGTGTCTGTGCGTGGGTCGGGACGGCTGTGCCGGTTCCAGCGTTTCCAACTCGCTTGCCTCCAGTCTGGAAAGTTCCGTTTCAGCATTACATCCCAAAATCTCGCTGACTGAATTTGGTAAGTCCTGAGGATATAGAGGATAAATCATGAATCATTCAGTTTGAGATTGTCAATCTGCTTCCATACATACTTGTGTCTGCACACACACACATGCACACACACTTTAACACTTTAAACACACAGACACACACACAAACATAAACACACATTTAAGAACAGACACACACACATACACATAAACATACATACAAATCCACATACATACATAAATACAAGCACACACAAACACGCACATACAAATGTGAAAGAAAACATGCACACACACACACACACACACAAACAAACAAAAATGAGCCACAGAGCTCTGTTCAAGCATTCTCCAGTATGTTATTTTGTGATCTTAACTGCCTCCTGCAGACGTTAACACCCAGTTACATACCTTACAGTTTTTAATCTGCATACAGATAGCTTCTGCTTTGTGTAAGATTTCTTCAATGTTCAGCTTCATTGAGAGTTCATTTATGTGCTGTTGAAAGACATGAACCATTGTTAACACAATCAAACCAACAAATTTCACACACCTAATCCTCAGAGAACAACTTAGATGTGCATTTAAAAAATATCTGAAGCTAAAAACAAACTGAAACAAACACTGACAACATCCACAAAGGGAACACCAAAATACTAAACTTTACTTTTTAAATGCGATTATCTCTCTAAGGTATCATGGAATACTGAAGTCCATATTTAGCCTTTGCGCATTATTTCAGAACGATCCCTGAATATTTCAGTTTCTTCTTTAACCTGATATGGGAACTAATGCATCATAAGTTGTTAGGTGCTGCATAATTTCCATAGTAACAGCCATGGTATCCTGGTAACAAAACTGGTACCATGGTTTAATTGCTTTACAAGAGGCCTGATGGGAAACTAAATGGAAAAATACTTCAAAAGAAAGTGAAGAGACTAAAGTTCAACACAAAAATAAATGTGAATATATTCATACCATTTAAATACATATCGGATGCCAAAGCTGTAATCTCGAGTCAGTAATTAAAACCAGAAAAGCTTGTGGGAAATATGTATTTTGCCATTTTTAATTTTTTTTTGTTCATAATGTGAATTTGAATAAACACATAAATATAACCTAATTATTACAATCACAGAGATACTAATGGGAGATCTAAATGCAGCTTGAGTGAGATGCAGCGGGGACCGATTCTCAAACACCATCAACGCTTCACAGACCAGTTCTCCTGGGATCCCTCAGCGCAGAGTAAGACTCCCCTCTCAGGGGCAGTGCGTGATGCCGTTAGATCTAGCTGATGCTGGTCCTGACACAGCTGGTCAGGCCTACCCTTACCCTGCTGATCTCCTAACAGTGTTGATAGGACGGCACGGAAGAGACCCACTGCCCTCTGCTAGAAACGGTTTCTCCAAACCCCAATTACAGACATACGCAGACCGGCCCCGCAGTGGATGTTTCACCATCAGCTGTCACTCAGATAAGGAGGCCGTCTCTGTAGAAAGGTGGTCAGAACTCCAGCGCAGCCGGCGTAACTTTACCTTGAGGATTTCATTGAATCCGTAATGCTCCTCCATGATCTTCTGCTTCTCCGAGTCCAGGATCGCACAGCACACCAGCAGGTGGAAGTTTTGGCATGGCAACCCTGTCCACATGACCTGAGAGAGGGCAAAAGCTTCCTCTTATTATTCTTTTCATTCACACAACATCCTGGAACCTCATTACAGGCAATTTAGTGCTTAATGCTTTTCCCCCCCTCCCTTTCATTTCTGTTTTGCTTCTGGCCAAAGAAAAATCAGAACCATTTCAACTGCTCTGTGATTTATCTTTTTGGAGTTTAACCTCAGGATAAAAATGGGAAAATATAAAATAAAATAACCAGAGACACAATAACAAAGGAAGCAACACTTCGTTGGCTGCAAAATGCTCTCAGCTGAAACTTCTGAGATCTTCTAAAACTGCGAGAAAAACAAATGATGTTATTGATCCTTCAGGTTTATAGGAGAACTGTTACATATTCCTACCAAAGCAATTGACTCCTGGTAGTCATGAATTCAATGATAAAGTTTGCTAACCCACAAGGTAAAGAATGTTCACATGGTCGGTCATACAAATGTAAAATATAATTTCATAAAAACTGTCCAGATATTGCCTAAACTTTATCAACATGGCATGCTTTCTGCTTCGTCTCCATATGCGATTTTAATCTATTCCAGGCTGTCTTTTGAAGACCTGAGTCGCCAGTTTGTGTCATTTGCCAAAAGCGTGTTCAGTGACATTTCCCTCACAGTCTGATGAGGAACTGTGTCACATGTGATTGGTCATTACATCAACAAAGGTGAGAGGTGATTGGTCAGTACATCATTAAAGGTGAAACGTGAGTGTTAAGGGTGTGATGGGATACCGGCGGACTGACCTCCCACAGGCGGAGCACATCATGGAACGTAAGCTCCCTCTTGAAGCGAATCAGCAACCACCGGAAGCAGAAATACAGGTAGCCCGAATCCTGAGACTCTGCAGAACGACAGTGAGCAAGTGTTGCATTATGGGAAACACAAGCAGGATACAACCAACCCAGGGTCTGATCTGTCAGAGGCTGGAGCTAACCCCCCGCCGCGATGCTGGAAGGTTATGATACAACAAATAACAAACAACAAACTACAAGATTCTCTGGCATAGTCACGGACACCAAGAGCAGTGAGGCTGAAGGTCCAATACCAGCACAGAATAGGAACGCTCTAACAATGAGCCGAGGAGGAAAGAGAACCCACAGAAGCCCACTCACACTGCAGAATTCTGTGGTAGAAACAGAACCCACAGAAGCCCACTCACACTGCAGAATTCAGTGGTAGAAACAGAACCCAGAGAAGCCCACTCACACTGCAGAATTCAGTGGTAGAAACAGAACCCAGAGAAGCCCACTCACACTGCAGAATTCTGTGGTAGAAACAGAACCCACAGAAGCCCACTCACACTGCAGAATTCAGTGGTAGAAACAGAACCCACAGAAGCCCACTCACACTGCAGAATTCTGTGGTAGAAACAGAACCCACAGAAACGCACCACGGCTGAACACACCACAAAAAAAATCACCCAGGTTCCCCGAGACACTCCTTCTACCACATGCCAGAGTTTTCTGAGTTTGCGCGCATTAAGCCCTGCGGAGGGACTTTATCTGGCTATCAGCGGAAGCAGAAGGTCAGAAAAACGTTTGCGAATTACAAACTGCAGAACTGAGTCCCCCAAGGGGGCCAAGCCTGCAGCGTTGGCACCATCCCCCCCACCCCCCCAAAAAAAAAATGCAATTACTCTTCATCTTCCTCACAGATATTTTCTTAAAAAACAACCCAGGGTAATAAGACTATAAATAACATGATTTCATTTGCATATGGTTGGGATTTTTGTTTTTGTTTATTTTCATAATAGGCACTCTAAATTCCTCTGTGGTTGTTTGTTATCTCCAGCTTATTTGGTTGTTGCTGCTGAAGTGTAACAGATGAAAAATCCCCAAATACAGTGACCACAGACTTTTTCCCCAAAACATCATCAAACGAAAAAAACACACACATGCTATTCTGAATTAAAGGGACACACTACCGAGACATATTCTTTATATTCTTACAGAGATCACTCTTTGCTGTTGCAGCTGTCATTTTCTTGGTTATGCAGGCCCGGCTCCATCCACACTTAAGGAGACCTTAAAGTTTAAAGTCAGCCGCACCATAACCCGCCCCCCCGAAGATTCTCCATCATACCACACCTCATCACGGAGGCAACCAATTACCAGAAAGCAAACATAATTGCTCATTAGGCCTGCTTAACTAACCATACATTAAATGCAATCGTAATTACGGCTTGTGCAATTAACTCATCGTGAGAGGCTGTGATTATTTTATTGTAATGAATGCACTCCATTTGGCACATCCACAGTATCAAACACAGCGCTGATGATGAGCTACAGCGCTGCTGCTGCTGCTGCTTTCACACTACACCCCCACCGCCAACACTGTACGCTGATTTACGCAACTGTTTAAGTAGGCTGATTTTAGAGTGATTTTCACGTTTACTTACGTTTATACTCAGTTGCTGAAAAATATTTATTGAAATCTAGCAGACCCCTATCTCATTAACTGTGACCCCTCTCATCCCTGCACCGCCCCCATCCCCACCCTCCCCCTTTCCAGATATTTGAGGTCTGATGTTTCTGACCTTACACAGGAACAGCTAATATAAATGCATGCTTTTGGTCCAACCCTGCACCAAAACAAGAGATTAATCTAATGAATTAACTGTGATCTTCAATCAAGGCCTTATTTACCTGTAACAGGTGTTTGGTAACAGACTGGAACACAGTCCTATATCCCCCCCCCCCCGATAAGATGGGACGCTGGGGCTCAGGGTGCACACGGGACAGAGACCATCTCCTCCAGACCATCTTTCAAACGCTGCAGTGTGTGTTTGCGTGACAATGATATATGTTCCACACAACTCTGAGGTCATTAATACTGAATTTTCATCAGCCCGAAAACTTCGGCACAAACAACAAAATAAGCTTTTCTGTTGCTTTTGACAAATTACAGCCACTGTATTTTTTGGGGGAGATCATACAGGAACAATAAACAAGAAAATACAACTGTATGTAAATGAAAACCGGTTATGTATTGCATTTCATTTCGGTGGCAAAGGCAGGTTTTAAGGAGACTCTGAGAGGAAGACCGATAGCATTGCTGTGTTTAGTGGCACCGTAGAGTCAAACGCTCCTACATGCTCTTTGGGTCCCTGCATTCATTTGGTATTCATTTATGCAAACTAAAATCACTCTCCAAGTTTGCTGTTCCTATTTCTATTTTTTTCATTGAAATGTATTTTTCGATAAACTAACTGGGCAGGTAGTGATTGAAAATGTTTGAATATTATTTGTGCAATTCTAAAACATTTCGTCTGTTAACCTTCTGCGTCGACGGTCTGTCAAACGATTTGCAGTCTCAAAGATGCACCTGTCACCGCTCACCTGCACTTAATACAAAAGACACTGACACCCATGGGAAGGCACTCAGCCAGATAAAATGTCGCTTTCACACTAAATGCAATGAATTATTCCAAAATTAAAGTATTCCCAGAAAACAAGTGAACCTGGCCCATTAGCCTAGCCGCCCGTGTGGCAGAAAGTTTTGGATCAGGGCAGTTCTGTGGCACAGACGCCATGTGAGACAGAGAGATTGGGCTGACAGACAGATCTCTGGGAGGAGCGGACGGAGGTGAGGTTACCCCGTACCGAGGTAGTTCCAGAACGCCAGGTCCAGTAGCCGTAGCAACGTGCTGAGCTGGATCAGCTGGGTCTTCATCCCCTGCATCTGCTCCTCAAAGTTCTGGTGCTGTCGAGGAGGAACACAAACACACACACACACACACACACACACACACACACACACACACACACACACACACACACACGGTTAGTTACTGCCGTCTGTACATACGAAACACACACAGCATCAGTGCTTTTGTGCATTTGTGTACACACAAAACTCACATTCTAACACACATTCATAACCAGTGCAGTATGTTTACACACAAAACTCACACACAAACACACACATACACAATCAGTGCTCTCCATGAACATACAATTACATTACAACAAATTACGTTACACATCCTGCAAAAATACACAAGAACTGACAGCCATGTTACTTTTGCTGAATTAAAAGATCTGATCTGAGTGAAATCACTTCAACTTCTATGAGTAACAGTACAGCGGTGTAACCAAGTAGCATCTTCCGAGGCCACATGCATAACCTTTCCTGAACTAGCAGGCAGGTAAATAATATAATAATAATAATAATGACATAAATAAAGCCACTGCTGAAGGTGCTCCAAAATGAAAAACACATCTCTGAAAGCGAGGGATCAGATTCCCCTGCATAATCACGGTGGATTATCCCGTGTTAAAGCGGGGTGCAGGATTTGCATGCCTTTGCATTAATAAAACGCAGCCGGGCGCTGCTCATTACCAGAGCAGGTGAGTGAAAAACCACTGCGGGCTGCATTTTCCTGCATAATGAGGAGTTTAAGGAGTATCAAAGTGCTCATCCAGGCTCCGTGGTTACAGCTCAGAGTGGCACTAAATATGCCTTCAGCTGCAGGATTTCAGACCTGTGAATGGGTCACGAATGATAAACACGGGCCTTCAAAATGGCTTCAGCAATGATGGGAGGGGAGGGGAGAAGAGCTCGAACAAACTTAGACAGCGAGTCCCCGTCCACAGGGACTCATGAAGCTCAGTGACTCCAGAAGACCCGATGGACTACCCTGAGCTCCGAACATGAGAACATGTTGTGACCATAACAGGCCACTCCCCCCAACTAAGCTCGCCATGCCATTGGTGGAAAAGGAAAACCGAGCACAGTTATTGGTGTGATGACAGCGTGACCCGGTGACCTAGCGGCGGCTACGCCCTTAAAAAACAGAAGAGCGAGGTCAGCCATTTGCATTTACAGGGGAGCTCTACCATCCCACACCAGGTAGAGCAGGCAGGTACGCGTCACTCAAACCCTTACCATCTGATCCATGAAGGACACAAAGCACCAGAAGGCATCCACCTCGTTTTCCATCACGTAGAGGATCGGCGAGAGCAGGTCACTCATTCCCTGCACGTACCCTGAGAGGAAGCAGGGAGGAAACGGTCACATGACATGAATGGGGCGTTGCCAGCACATCAGTGACATCATTTGGTGTACAGACAGATATTCCCTTAAAACCCTACACTCAAGCCCCTAAACACCTGCACTCACCTTTAGGTGTTTCTCTAAAATCTGGCTCAGGAGAGCGGATATATTCACAAGGTCATAAAACTAAAAAATAAATATAAAACAAAAAAAGTGCAGTGAAGTACTGAGAAATACTTTTGTCTCAGAAACTGGCTGGGGGCTGGGGGGTAGAGAGAGAGGGGTGGGGGACCGGGGTGGAACATGGTATTTTTTAATGGCATTACGGCCTGCGCGGCTCTGCCAGTCTCTATCTGGAGCACACAGACACTCCATGCTCAGGCTACAGCTAAACAATCAAAGGCAGGGCTAACTGGCTAACTGGCAGCGTCTGTCAGGCAGCCCCATTCCACAGCTCTGTGCAGCCCAGCGGAAAATCACCTCTTTCAGGAAACACGCGGAGCCAACGGAACTGACCAAATATCCGCAGGCGTGCGATGCGCGGCACATCGGGAACCGCGGCACGTAACCGGCCCCGCCGGCATATGCGCCACGTGGGCGTCCGTCGCTGTAGTTACATACCCAGATCAAAATCGAACATGCAGTACGTCATCAGGATGTCGTGGAGCAGGATCAGGCCCGGGTTGTCCGGTCCTTCGTAGAATTTGTTGGTTCGGTCGGTTCTGTTGACGTCCTTTTCTGGAAACACATCAAAAAAAAAATCTGGCAAATCAGGGTTGTGACAAGCCAGTCGTGGTCTGTGTCCTGGCAGAGCTCAGGGGAGAAAAATAAAAGTTTGCGTTTATATAAAGAGGCTTTGTAACCGTGTGCCCTCATAAACACAGTCACATGACCAGTGTCCAACCTTTCCTGCCCTCTCTAAATATGATTTCAAGAGAAAATTAATAAATAATTTTTATGGACAGAAAAGCTTGAAAAGCAGGTGCTGTGGCTGCATTAAAATGGGCGGTGTGGACGGACTGAGGGGAGATTTTCCATTTTAATTTGATGGCATTTGGAAAAAAGCAGGGGGCGTTCCACACAGAACCTTTCAACTTGTGTGAAAACTTAATGGGGTGACATCCAGGGTGAACTGTGCGGCACGAAATGCCAAATTACCTCCTCTGACAGGGGATTCAGTCAGTCAGTATCGGGAGACTTCATAAAGCACAGGTAAAGCTCATTACTGCCTCACACCCACATACAAGAATTGTGTGTGTGTGTGTGTGTGTGTGTGTGTGTGTGTGTGTGTGTGTGTGTGTGTGTGTGTGTGTGTGTGAGAGAGTGTGTGTGAGCGTGTGTGTGTGTGTGTGTGTGTGTGTGTGAGAGAGTGTGTGTGAGCGTGTGTGTGTGTGTGCTCACCTATCAGACTCCTGTAGTCTCTCAGTCTGGAGTTCCTCTTCTCCTGCTCCTCACTGACTGACTTCCACTGCAGCTTCATTCTGAAGTACTCATCCCTGAATGATGAAGAAAAGGGTGAGAGGAGGAGAGGAGGACAGGAGGACAGGAGGAGAGGAGAGAGGACAGGAGAGAGGACGAACAGAGGAGGGGGAAATACAAAGGGGAAGGGAAGAAAGGAGGAGAGGAGGAGACAGAGGAGAGGAGGACAGGAAGAAAGGAGGGAGAAGAGGAAGGGAGGGGTGGAGGTAAGCGGAAGACCACTGTAAGGACACCAGGGCATTTTCTTCAGTCCAAAAAGTCCCATGCCAGAGCTGCCCTTCCCCACCCCCGTACCCCGGCAGTGACATCCCATAATCACAGTGCACAGGCTTCTGGTCCACTAATATCGCAGCGAAGCCCAAGAGAAAAATCACCAGCCCGGCCGTAATGGCCAAACAGCTACCGATCCAGGGTTAATCGTTTTACAGTGCGAGTACTGGACTGGCTGCGCAAACTCTCAGCCAGTCGATATGATGAAACACAGCGGACATTTTGGACTGTTCTCCACTGCTTGCATCAAATAAGCACAATAGGGAAGGGGAAGATCAATGAGGCGACATTCTGCAGATTCCACACTCCAGGGAGTCCCATTAGAGTACACCGTGAACGCATTCACAAAAGATACTCCAGAGAGAAGACCTGTCCACAGCTGTCACTCTTCCCTGTGGATCTAATGAGAGTCTCCCTGATTTAAGGCTCAGATAAAACATACCATAAAAATTATCAGCTACATATGACGCCGGCAACATAAAGCAGTCAAATCTAAATATCACGTCTCCGCAGCGGGGCTGAATTAGCCACAGGGAGAACGGCGGAGCAGCTTCTCATTCGGCATTTGTCTTGACAAAAACACTGCCTGATATCTGTGGCTGAGACTCAAAGCCAGCACTGATTCCTTATATCTTTTTTTTTTTTTTTTTTTTTTTAAGATTGGCAATAAGGAAACTAAGACATTATGATTGTTTCAGTGTTGTGGAGGTGGTGCGAAACGGAAAATGAAAACAGCTGTGTGTAGGCACGCTGAATGCGGCTGTGTTCTTTGAAGGCATGAAATTGACAGCACACATTCCATATAATTACAGCGTGAACAAAAGGAAGCGTCCCAACTCTCCCCCTCAGACCGTCGAGGCCAACAAACGCCTCGTTCGGAGTCAAGGCAACAGCACAGCTTCAAAGAGGAGCCAAGGTCCACCAAGAAAACCCCTAAATAACCAGAGACCTTGGCAAAGCAACGCAAGCTTGAGTGCAGAGAAGTTTAGAAAAGCGAGTAATTCTTTGATTACGTTTGTCCGTCTGTCCACCAAGAAACATTGCCTGCTTTGTGTAAACTATGTCCAGGGTTCAGTTTATCGATGGGCATCCGCCTGTATCAACCCCAAACATGGCTACCGTCACCTGTGAGCGCTTAACGTAGGGCGTTTATGCTACCCCACAGACATCTGCTACAGTAGTGAGACAGATGGAAACGTGCAACAACAAAAAACAGAGAGAGAACCACGGCATGTGGATGAGAATGTGGCAGAAAGAGAGTGGGATGGAGAGAGCGGAGAGGAGAGAGGAGAGGGGGGAAGGAGAAGAGGGAGAGAAGGAGCAGAGAGATGGAAGGAGAGGAGAGGGGGTAGGAGAGAGAGAAGGGGGTGGGAGTATCACTGTAGAAAGAGTGTCTTACGTTTTCCTCTTCTGCAGGTTTTTCCTTTCATCCCGTGTGCTGTCCCATGGGAAATATCCCAGCAGAAACTTCCAGGCCTCCTTCCTCACCGCGTGGCACAGACCCTGGGGGGGCAAGGCGGAGCTTTTACTGACACAAACACCACAATGCGCTTACAGCATCCCTATAGACTCATTACCACCCACAACCCCAGAACAGCCTTAGCGCACACAGAACTCTCTATGGATTGGCCTATCAAATGCAGAACTCTCTATTGATTGGCCTATCAAATGCAGAACTCTCTATTGATTGGCCTATCAAATGCAGAACTCTCTATTGATTGGCCTATCAAATGCAGAACTCTATGGATTGGCCTATCAAATGCAGAACTCTCTATGATTGGCCTATCAAATGCAGAACTCTCTATTGATTGGCCTATCAAATGCAGAACTCTCTATTGATTGGCCTATCAAATGCAGAACTCTCTATTGATTGGCCTATCAAATGGTGATTAAACCTCACTAGAACAAAACAATGAGGAATGTTGATTATTCATTCTGAATTGTGCCTGTAGATTTGAAAAACCACTTTCAAACATTCATGCGATTCAGTCCTGTCCCCACCCTGGAATATCCAGTAATTTCAGTGACGCACTGAGTCATGTTTCTTTTTTTGAAAAAAGTGAATGAGCCTCCGAAACGAACATCTTACTGGAAACCTGTTGCTATCCTGATCTTTGCCCTAATGTTGCGGAGACAGGACACTGATCAACACACTACCATGAACAAAATTCTTGCATTTGTAGCTATTCAAAGTAAAAAATATATATCAGAAACAAAGCTGTCATGCTGTTGAGACAGCAGAGTCTAAATAATTTATGTCCCAATTTCAGAGTTTACTTCAAACGTACCCAGGCTGCAGCCCTGCAGTACCACCAGATGTGTTTGTCTGATGCGAGAGGAAATTAATGTTTGGGAATTAACTGGGGTTGGGGGGGTAAGTGTTTGGTTGCACCTACAGCACTGAGCACACAGAGTCAATGGCCCTTATAGGACTGATTTATGGATACTCAGAAAATCCTGCCAGGCACGCTCCCTTAGTTTATTTCCATATGAGCACTATGAGCTCACCCACTGAGCTTTTTAAAAAGAACCCAACTTAACACTGCCCCCCTCCCCCCACCTGCTCTGAGCACGTCTTTTTATCCTCAATAGCTGCAGCTCGGGGGTTAAAGCCCCAGTTTAGCAGCTCGGGTTAAAGCCCCAGTTTAGCAGCTCGGGGGTTAAAGCCCCAGTTTAGCAGCTCGGGGTTAAAGCCCCAGTTTAGCAGCTCGGGGTTAAAGCCCCAGTTTAGCAGCTCGGGGGTTAAAGCCCCAGTTTTGCAGCTCGGGTTAAAGCCCCAGTTTTGCTCACTGTTTTGGCTTTTTATTCTTATTTCAGGATAAGGGCCCTTGTGCATATTTCCATATAAATCGATTTCGGCAAATCGAGCATGTGGGGTTTTTTCATGGAATCTCGACCGGTAAATACTTCTCAAAAATAAGGGGGTTGGGGGGCACTGCAAAGAAAGAGGGAGAGGGGGAGCGAGAGAGAGAGAGAAAAACAGACACAGGGGACGAGGGAGAGAAGCCGCTTTTTGTTTACCCCTTTGAAAATGAGTTTCTTTAGGTGAGGAACGTTCCGGACTCGTCCTTCTGAGTCCAAGTGTTCGGCCCAGTCCTCCGCAGACACGGGGTCACCCCGCTCCACATCCGGCCTCCTCCCTAAATCAATCTGCAACACACAAGCAACACAACGCGCATAAAATACGGACGCCACCTCATTAACACCAGACCGCGCCCGTACAGAAGCAGCGTGGACAACCCAGTCCTCCGCAGACACGGGGTCACCCCGCTCCACATCCGGCCTCCTCCCTAAATCAATCTGCAACACACAAGCAAAACAACGCGCATAAAATACGGACGCCACCTCATTAACACCAGACCGCGCCCGTACAGAAGCAGCGTGGACACCGCAGAGGCGGACAGCAGAATGCGGGCAGCGGGGCCAGCTTTGGAGATAAGCTCGCAGAAGGCAGGAGGTTCGAGCACACAATCTGGGAATTACAATGGATTCATTTTATTTTTTTTCTTAAACATGCGTGCCAAAGCCAGCGGAGCAGCGCGCGCAAGTAGCTCCTGCCGCTCACTCTCGCCCGCATTCTACTTACACACACACATTTACACGTGCACCACAGCCCAGCCTGCACGCCAACACAACACGACAGGAAGTCATCTTAATTTCACTCTAGTTGCATACCCCAGCGTTACTTCAACAGTTTTTTTTTTGGCTTAACACCAAAAAAGCGCACAAACATGACGTGGTGTGTGCACTGCTGGCGAATATTATACCCAGATTAATTCTGCCCCCAGTGCACTGACTTTCAGTCTGATTAACTGTCTGCAGCTCAGGAGATTATTAGAATTACAAAGCGTCTCCAGAGAGAGAGAGCGAGAGAGAGAGAGAGAGAGAGAGAGAGAGAGTGTGTGTGCGTGCGTGCGTGCGTTTACACGTGTATGTGTGCACATTCTTCTCCACCTAAATTCCATCTTATTAAACCAAAAAAAACCTTTTAAAAATATTTTTAGATGCATTGTGCAAAAAAAATATTTGTTTTGATTTGTCCGTATTGATTAACATGAATAAAATCATTTGGTTCTTAGAATGACTACTTTTACAATATTAATATGTCTAGGATTGCCTAAAATCACCTATCTTTTGATTTTTACTGTATTGAAATGAGTAAATATTTCTGAATTCATTTTCTGGATATCAGAAGCTGCAGTGTGTCTGAATTCTGTCTGTGTGAGAATATTCCAGGACGGTCTGCAGCCGGGAGAGAAGGGGAACGGTCTGAAACACTCCCCAACGGCCCAACACAGAGAGGGTACCCAGCCCCAGCTTCAGCCCGCGTACGCCTCGCGGTGACGTACAAACACGGCGGTTTCCATGGAGACGGAAACCAATCGAGCCGGCAGAGAGTGAAGAGGAGGAGGATGGGCAATCGTTCATGTGACACATTTACCGGCGCATTCCACCCAGCTAAATAAGACGCTGATGTGTTTTTTTCATTCAGCGAACAAACAAACAAACAAAAACAAAACAAAAAAAAAAAAATCAGGGAGAGGAATTTAATTAATCTTTGTTTGGGGAAATGTTTGTCTCGTAATTATACTTATGAATAAGAAATCCCACAAAGAGTTGTCTAATTAAATGCATAATTAAAAACAGAGATTACACAGTAATAAGATGGGAGTCATCCTATGATTGTCTTCTTAGTTCCTGCATGGACTTGAGTCGCTGCAAAGTAATCAAGCTGAAAGTCAGAGAGGTTAAACGCAGCAGGAATCAAACCGAAGGAAGGACAGCCACCTCTACAGGTATTTGAGTTCCAGGAACTGCTTTATAGGACCTTTCAGACAGTCTTAAGGTCTGATTATATGTAAAATAATACAAAATAAATAAAAATAATATTGGTGGTACAACGCTAGGTCATAAAATGATTCTTAAATCTTCAAAACGTGAGTTTTTTTTGTCTTAATTGAAGATAAAACTTCTGATTAGGATTTTTTTTTGCATTGTGAGATGGCATGTGGGTGGGGTGGTCATGTGACTCAGCCTGTCATGTGACTCACCCTGGTGATGACCTCGAACCCTGGCTCTTCCTGCTGGTTGATCTCCAGGCCTGGGATGACCTCGTTCAGCAGGTCGGCCACCTCCTCGGCCGGCCGCTGCTGCTGCTCCAGCTCCGGCCCACGGAAGGCATCGAAGATGTAGTTGGTTACCTTGGAGAAGCCCCCCAGCGTGGTCGTGTAGGGGTCTTTCTTAAACTTCTGTGAATGAGAGGGAGGGGAGAAATTAGCATTAAAAGCGCAGGCATACCTGTAATCTTCAGGCTTTAGTGACACACAGCAGTCCGGCAGCTCAGTGTAGCTCAATTAAACCGTTCCCGTGTTCTGTCCTTAAGTTAAATATAGGCAAGTTGTAAACTTTGCTTTGTGCTACATTGTCAATTTATCTGCAATACTGTCAAAATTGTGTGCAAAAAAAAAAAATTAAGACCCGCTGAAAAGTGAGAGCCAGGAGATGAATTAAAAAAAAAAGACACGAATGTAATTACATGCTAAAATGGCACCCGTTTTTACGGTAACAAATCGAAAGCAAATTCAGCGGCTTTGATCACTTTGATGAGATCACTTCTTCACCCAGCACATGGCTTTTTTCCCCTCTTTCTTGCTTCTGTTCTGTTCAGGTTACATATTTGACGGTCCGGTCACTTGTCTTTGTAGTTGTACTCTTGCATTAAACATGTAAAAAGGGATTCCATCTGCGCTGACCTCTTCCTGGGTAAGGTCACCCATTGGCTATTGTTCTGAGTCGCAGCTCATTAGCTTCACTTTGAGCCCTCATCTCACTGCGCCGAGGGCCGGTACCTCGGTTTGCGCAGAGCTTGGCTCACACTGATAGCAAAAGAATTACTAACATTACCTGATGCGGAATGGAAAAAAATAAAGTAGCCATACATACATGATACACAGCTGCACCAGAATACAGGAATTCTCTGTTGTATACTGTATGCATACCCACATGCATGCAGTACATAACTGTGCACACACACGCACACGCACACACACACATACATACACACACAGGTGGAAAAGTGATTTATTTATATCTACATTTGGATTTGAGCATCCATCTCCACTGCATATACACAGTATACTGGCTAAAGGAGGAGTCTGACTTTTATTGACTAAAGGAGATGAAGCATACAACGCCCGGATAACTACTAATTACATGGTACAAAACAACACACTCCGTTTAAAAAGGAATAGAGTAGCTGGGCAAAGCAGGATGGTAAGACTGTCTGCCGCACCAAGGGGCCAAATCATTTAGCACCTCATTAATGTCGGATCACTGCAGGGCGAGAGTCAGACGTCCTCCTCACACACCGGTGAGAAAGCCCTCCACCTCCGCCAGAACACCCCACTCACTAAAATATAACAACCAGAACCCAAATCTGATAAACTCAGCACACTATTAACAGCAACTCCCAGCATCAGGCCCAGAATGCACTGCTTCACCCGTCACTCTCATTGGATCAGTTTCAATTATCGAGTGAGACAAGGAGCATTCTGTTCCAATGACAACTTCCAAGACACAGAAACATTCAAATGAAACGACAAATGGCTTCACTTTACCAGTGGAGTCCCTTTGACTGCACTTGATATTGAATTTCGTGTGGAGATTTGAGGAAAAAAAAATGGAAAAAGACCTGTTGCAGACAGTTGCGCTGTGAAATAAGCAGAGCCTCCCACAGTGTCCCGGCTCCAGTCTGATAATGACACAGTTTCTTACAGTGTCCCAGCTCCAGTCTGATAATGACACAGTTTCTTACACAGTGTCCCGGCTCCAGTCTGATAATGACACAGTTTCTTACACAGTGTCCCGGCTCCAGTCTGATAATGACACAGTTTCTTACACAGTGTCCCGGCTCCAGTCTGATAATGACACAGTTTCTTACACGGTGTCCTGGCTCTTCTCCTCTAATAACATCGCGTCAGGATCGTTTGATGGGAGCCACATTGAGGATACACATTTAACAACTCATTTCCCTTAGCTCCTTAAAAACTGTTTATTCCTCTGTAACCCAGGGTTTCGCCGGAGGGGCGACAAACTCAACACAACTAGCTGACAAATCTCAGTGCTCTGAGGTAATGTCCCTTTCTGAGAATTACAGCAAAGAAAAAAATAAAAACATAAAAAACCCACTGAAAACGTTTTTGGAGCAGAAGGCTGGGGGTGGGTGTCAGTGTTGAGCGACGGTGTTGAGTCTACCTGAACGAGGCCGAACGTGGTGTCATCCAGGAGGTTCTCGAAGGACTGGGAGAGGGCCTTGCTGTGGCTGCAGACCATCAGGGACGATTCGTCGCCAGGACACCTGGGACAGGTGAGAGAAAGGTACGCTAATGAGGCAGGACACCTGGGGCAGGTGAGAGAAAGGTGAGCTAATGAGGCCCGTGAGGTGGAGCTGCCTTCCGGCTGCCAAATCCAGCCCCCCACACACAACACCAAGGCAAACTCAGGAAGCTCAGAGCACAAGCTGCCAAATCCAGCCCCCTCCACACACATAACAGGTAGTCAGTAATTGGGGGAATGACTGCAGTGTGGAAAGAGGCAAGAGCTGATCGTTGCATGAATCGGAGAAGTCATACGTCACAGCATCCAGCTTCAAAAAAAACAGAGCACAGAACACAGACAGAGCTCACCCCAAAAATTCCCAGATGGTAACAACCCAAGATAATTGCATAGCCAGGTTTATTATGGCTAACACGGACAAACTAAGTCAATGGCCCCCAAATTTTGGGGGGTGCTTTTGCAGGCTGGGGCATAGCATGAACAGGTTTTGGGGGGGTGCTGTGTGAGGGTCTGCATGGATGTTGTAGGCTGGCCCCATTAACTCTCATGGCTCGGTCTGAGACTCAGAACGGCAGCATTTATTTCCCCTGGACACTCAATGTGATTAATAGGGATCACATAGAGGCTGAACAAATTCAGCGTGAACCGACGCTCCCTCGCAAAACTATGACAAAGATTACTGCATCAGCAGAGAACAACTCCCTTACAAAGTGCTCAGCAGAACAGACATGTACATACACACGTAACAGATACAAGAAACTGCTTTACAGTAGGCTAAATTTGGAGACGTTGAAGGTTATCTTGGTCTTTTGAAACCGACAGCTTCTAAGTACTTGCACATAAGTATTGAGCCAGCCACACATTTCCCGGTTTGGATTTTACAGAGCGAATCCATAGTTTCCTGTTTTCTGTTACACACAATGTTTTGGCTTGCTTGCTGCTCCCGTTTCCCAGCCCTGCAGATTGAGCCCCTGCAGTCCCTCACATATGACATCACCAGGCAATTCAATGCCCTACAGCTTCTCTCGCATCAGCTGATGCAAGCCCTCAGTTCTCACACTCTCTGCTTCCAAAACCCCAACATGCTGGTGCCGTTTAACCGCCATGATGGACGGCGTCACTGAGACTCCACAAAGGTTAATTACCTGAGCGTGGCGTTGTTTGCGGGACCTGGCCCGTGAGTGACCAGGGGCAGGTGGGCGTGTCCCCGCTATCTTATTATTGTCCAATCAAACACCTGGTTCCACCCAGTGAGAGTCTCACCGCCCAGCACTTAATCCCAGTGTTTTCATTATTACAGAGCTGAGATAAGAGCTTTAATAAGTGCTATCTGTTCTGCGGGGGGCGGGGGGTGCAGCGGATATAATCGTGCGTGATATTTGCCTGGTGAAGAGCACCGTGGCCCTTTGGTAGATCCTGTTCTTAGTGTGTGAACGCATTTTTCCCATGACTCACACACGCAGGTCACTCGCTCAGCCCATAAAGAGGAGGAAACCGCGACCCGATATTAGCATACAAATCACGCTATATCAGAACCCTCTCTGCTTTGATGACCAAAAAAAAGGCATTACTGAATCACGCTTATGAAAGGACGAGATATACACAGACAATAAGCCTTCTGCAGCTATAGCCCCATTCTAAATGCTTCATATTGGGAGATTTCAAAAGCTCTTATGAGAACGCTGGTAAAAACAGTGCTGGGCTACTGATCACTCATGACCCAGGACACTGCCGGTGACTGAGGAGCTCACCCACACATCCTTACTTAGGCTTGGGTTTTTAATGGAACACATCCTAGACTCGTCTCTCCTTTTCCACTTGTACAAAGCTCTGACAAACTGAAATGAGACGAGTTGCTAATTGGAGGACGGGAGACAGAAAGGGGAAAACTAAGGTTATTTACTTCGTATTCATGTAGTGTGTTGCTGCTAGTGGCCAGGCAGGGTTTTGTGGGTGCGGTCTTGTGTTAAAAAGTGGGACATTGTGCTTGAGAAGTTGGTGAGCATGGGGTTTTTTGTTAGCGCTTCCTGCCTCGGCCAAGTAGAGACACAGTGATGTTTGGGCTGTAATCAATATTGCTGTTCTCTAGTGCCCTCTGCAGGCCAGCAGGGTATCGCATGCATGTGAGCAAAGTATGCACATGATGGCTTTGTGTTCCTCCATAGCCCTAAGCTAGAAGTGACTGAAAAGTGGACATGGGTGAGGGCCAATCATCTCATGAGTTGTAGGAGTGTCACATGCATGACCTCATCCTACTGAGCTGGTGGAAGAAGGCCACTGTCATGGACCGGTGAGTTCAGTTTGGGATGGGGAAAAAGGGGGAGGAGAGATGTTTTTTTGGAAAGTATTTACCGAGTCAAGGATCTGTTGGCCACTGCAATATAATTATCCAAACCGAAGGCAACATAATCTTAGGAAAAACTAACTGTTTACGGTGTGGCCCAGGAACAAGCCCAGAATGCACTGCTTCACCTGTCATTCTGCGTAGATTCAGTTTGAGACAGAGAAACAGACAGCAGCCTGCGCAGCAATGATTAAGAAAAAACAGAAACATGTAAATGAAAAGACGCAACAAGGTCCCATGACTGCACATGCTTTTAAGGTTTGTTCTGGCGTTTTATTCGGGGTTTTTGCTGGCAGTTGTTAGGGAGGCCAAATCATCACTCACCCTTTGGAGAGGGGAAATGCCAAATGCTGACACACTGCAGATAGAAATGCCAATTTCTCTGCCACTTCCGTGCTCTTCAATATGCATGCTCTCACAACGGCGCAGCAGGGAATACATTTTATACAGCGCCAATACGTTTTCGATTTCCAGTGAAGTGACCCTTTAATGCAGGCGCTGTTCAGTCTCATTTGTGCAGGAAATGAGACGGAGGAAACCGGGGGCAGGAGTACGGAGGCTGCGTTTCTCCTGCTGTCGCAGCGCTCCTCAGTCTATTACAGCCCGCTATGAACAGTGTGGGACACCCAGGTAAGTGTGGGACAGCCAGGTAGGTGGGCGATGTTACACAGTCTGAAACAGAGAGGTAAGCATGCACTGTTTTCCTCGTGCCATACTGACGTGTGCAGTGCCGAGATCAGTCACTGAGGTTGGGTTTCATCCGCATGTTCTTGCTGCGCAGGGCAGAGACCAAAGGGAGTCATGTCGGTAGCCGTTTCCACAGCATTTAAACTTCCCCACACTATCGGCTCACTGCACTCCTACACTTGGCTCTGACTGCAGAGAGCAGCGCTGTCCTGACCGCTCGCACACTGAGCCCTGCCTCTCTCAGCTGCTAACACACACAGAGCCCCGCCCCTCTCAGCTGCTAATACACACAGAGCCCCGCCCCTCTCAGCTGCTAACACACACTGAGCCCCGCCTCTCTCAGCTGCTAACACACACTGAGCCCCGCCCCTCTCAGCTGCTAACACACACAGAGCCCCGCCCCTCTCAGCTGCTAGCACACACTGAGCCCCGCCTCTCTCAGCTGCTAACACACACAGAGCCCCGCCTGTCTCAGCTGCTAACACACACTGAGCCCCGCCTCTCTCAGCTGCTAACACACACTGAGCCCCGCCTCTCTCAGCTGCTAACACACACTGAGCCCCGCCTCTCTCAGCTGCTAACACAGGGCCCCGCCTCTCTCAGCTGCTAACACACACTGAGCCCCGCCTCTCTCAGCTGCTAACACACACTGAGCCCCGCCTCTCTCAGCTGCTAACACACACTGAGCCCCGCCTCTCTCAGCTGCTAACACACTGAGCCCCGCCTCTCTCAGCTGCTAACACACACAGAGCCCCGCCCCTCTCAGCTGCTAACACACTGAGCCCCGCCTCTCTCAGCTGCTAACACACACTTCTAAAGTTGTGGTAAAATATAATATCAGTATCAGAATGGATATTGAAAAAAATGTCACAACACATGGATGAATAAAAGGGCAAAACTGTCTCATCAAAGGGCCTCAGGGTGTCTCCTGCAGTAAGCTGCTGCTTTGGGAAGCAGACGTGAGCCCTGTGACCGGGTACTGCAGCACCAGCTGCGCATCAGCAAGGCAACAATGGGCCCTGCCTCGCCACGGGAGATAAGGGGTTAATCCGATGCAGCTCATTAGTCTCATGCTGAATATATGCTGAGTACGGAGCTGTATGTAACTCTGCTGGCAGAGGTGCATTGGATAAAGGCAAGCTTGTCGTCATGAGCAGTCACAAGCTTAAGCATACCTCCACTTGTAGTCAGAGGTATAGGGTTGCAGGGAGAGACTGAACAGTTTGGTTGTGCGTGTGTGTGTCTGTATGAATATATATATATATATATATATAAACACACATGCTTATCCTGACATTTTGACATTTCTTTGAATTATTTGGCAGTGTGCTATCCTAATGCTACCACCATGTTACCTTAAAAAAGAAATAATGTGTTTATAAGTAGTGTATTTCATCTTTAATTCACCACTAAATACGCACGCCATATGCTGGATACAGGCCCTGACAAACATCACTCTGATGTTAGCACCAGCCATTTCTGCAGTTTCTTTGTGTGTGAAATATATAACGTACAGTAAAAATAAAAATAAGTAACATATGTTTACTGACAATACGTTTCATCCTGCATCTGCCCGTAAAAACATACACAGATGTTAATTCAAAGGACGGGTTTAAAGAGCACCAGTGCGTGAACAAGGAAGGGAGAAAAGGCACCTGCTTCACTTACAGGCTTTCCATTCCACTCAACACGAGCAGAGCAGTTTCTCCTCTGCATCCTGCACTACTTTAAACAGCTAAAAACCTCTGATACCAGTCACACAACTGCTGTCTGCACTGCCATCCAGCACAACCTTCCCATGAATGCAGCTCCATTCAGCTTTCATCACCCCCCTATCGAAGTGGAGCTCATGCATGTGTCAGAAATGATCTGCAGCTGGGGCAGCCAGGCTGGGGACCCCTACTTCACAGCCTGAGGGCTGCAGGATGTGAAGTAAGAGCAAGTAAATAGTAATTTCACAACAAGGTCCTGCAGTGCCCTCTTCTGGATGATGTGAGTACTGCATCTGTGACAGATCATTCCGGCCTAATTCCCCACAGACGCCCAGCAGGTTCCACCTGGGTGGACAGAACTCAGCTCAGAGTGCGCTTCTACCCACCACACTCTCACATATCCAAAAAAAGGAGTACTTAAAGGTATGTGAGTGTATGCTACCATCCAATCAAGCACTTAGCCAGTGTTTTACATCCTACCAATGGAATGCATGTAAAACAATGACGTATGTAATGCATGTAAAATGGAAAAAAAAAAGATAAGTTTCCCAAATAGAAGTCCAAATCTATGCTAACAACAGGAGTTAGCAAAAAGGAGACTTTGCATTTTGTTTTGCAGCCGAGCATCTGTTAGCGCCTGGTCTGTTCACCAGTGAAGACCTGAGCCCCTCCTCCCCGCCCCCTTGGTCCTCCCACCCCACACCGCCCCCTCATTCCTCCCTCCTCAGGTCAGGGTCATCTGTGAGCCGCATCTCGGCACTGCCTCCCATACGGCCCTGTGCGGAGACACCATATGGTCCAGAGAGCGTGGGTGAGGGGTGACCCCTCGGTCTCTCACAGAATCAGCTGCGCTGCTGGCGCTGGGGGGGTTGGTGCAGCCACGTTTACAGGCCCACTGCGGCCAAACTTACCACCCGAATACTTAATACCTCAGTCCAGAGAGGCAAAGACTGGCAAGCAGTTTCTGTAACTACTTTGGAAAGTAACACCCCCTCAGTCAGTAATGTCAAAACCGGGATAGTCACTGCGCATCTGAAATGTATACAGGAACGTGTATCTTGGCACGTGGGAAATTGACTCAGGAGGGGATGTGAAAATGAGAGAGCTTCGGCCGGGTTCCGGGGAAAGCTTTTGAGTTTCTGTGACTCACCGCAAGGATTTTAAACAGCACAGTTTATCCTGTGCAATATATCACCTTCAGCAGCACTGTTTATCCAATTCAAATACCTTGATTAAACAGCGCCCTTTATCCAACGCGATAAAACACCGTGATTAAACAGTACCATTTATCCCACGCCGTAAAACACCTGGACTTACGTTTATTAGCAGTTTGTAACCGCATCTCTTGCACAACACGTTATTTAATTCAATACCACTTCGTTTATTGTAAATGAGGTGTTTATTTTAATGTTTGCTTTGACATTTGCTTTATTTATCAGTCACATTTTACCTGGACTAGGGAGCTTTAGATATATTTATCTGATTTTTTTTCAGAGATGTTTTTCATCCTGAAAATATTTAGCTCACAGTTAATACATTTTTCTGTTAAATCTATCCGACTCTTTATCAATGCTTTTTAGTAAGTTCACAGCCTGCGTTTGCTACAGTCTAGGGACTGCACCCAAACTCACTTAAACATACACCAAAGATATATTCTGCTTGCTGGTTTCACCTCCTGAGAGAAATCAATCCTGAAGGGCAAAGCCCAGCACTAATTTAAAGTTTGGTTATCTGAATGCTTCTCCTCCCCTCCTGAACCTCGGAGAGGTCCAAAGCAAGGATGCCCAGGGCTGTTTCGGGAGGAATCCCGATCGCTCATTTCCATCTTCAGGTTATAAAAGATGTGAATATAATGTGATTTCTGCGGGCAAGAAGGCAGTGCTATGGCAACCTCTCTGCAAACCTGACTGAGAAAACCAAGGATATCGATGACAATGACTGCTCATTTTTTGGAAAAGTACGAAAACAAAGAGCAAGCATGGTGCAGAAGTGAGCATATGGCTCGTGGGGAAATCCATTGATGCCTAACAGAGCTGATCTGCGGTGTTGTGATTGTCATACAGGGGAACGGCACAGTGCATTATGAGTGTGTTATGGATATGAGCACCACCAGGACTGGAGCCCTCATCTTTAACACTGCCTGTTTTCATGATTAAATATGGCTTATGATGCTCGGCCCATGGACTGAAATCCAGTTTATAACTTACTGCTGAATGAGTGAATGTGACCAGCAGGTAAATATGAGAGGGGTGGATGTGCTACATTACCAATGGAGTGAATGTGGTCTTCAGTACATTACAGGTAGCGGTATGGGCACAGGTACAGTCAGAAGTAGTGGTATAGACACAGGTAAAGTCACAGGTAATGTTATACACACAGGTATGGGCGCAGGTACATACTCGGTGAGGAGGACGTATCTCCTGAGGCAGTCGAGGAAGGCATCGCTGCCACCCTGATGGAAGTGGAGGGCAGGCAGGAGGGTGTCGTCTTTCAGTCGGAACACCAGGTAGGACCAGCCTTCCTCCTTCACCTTGATGGACTTGAGGTCGTTCACATTAAAGAAGAAGGCCCACTTGCTCCGCTCGTGCGTGTGGTTCGACACACCTGGAGAGAGGAAAGCAATTAGATCCACTTTATGAGTTTACTGTTACAAGAGGAGAAACCTCCTGTGTAGATGATTCGGCTAAACTTTCAAAACATTTAAATAAAGTGGTAACACTTTCCACAAGAAGCATCTGAGACATAGCTAATCATCCAATTTTCTGAATCTTTTCTGAGCCAGAAAAGCATGAAGAATGAAAGCTGAAAAGTGAAACTCCATAGAATTTGAAATTGTGTGCAAGAACTACCCTCTAACCTGAATCATGAATCCACAAATTCCAAAGTTTAGCAGCTGTTCCGTAAATATTTTTTCCAATATCATGACATTAAATGTATTTTTAAATATTAAGTACTACTTTCTGTCTGAACTTCAATGTGTTCATTTTCTGACTATAATCATTGTCTCTATGACAGCTCTGACTACCAGCAACCTTAGCCTCAGCATTAGTTTACAACTGTAACAGCGTGGAGAAGGCAGGCCGAACGCAGAGCCCCTAACTCCACAGCGCTACACAGAGCCGCTAACTCTACAGCCCTACACAGGGCCGCTAACTCCACGGCGCAACACAGAGCCGCTAACTCCGCAGCGCTAAACAGGGCTGCTAACTCCACGGCGCTACACAGGACCGCTAACTCCATGGCACTACACAGAGCCGCTAACTCCGCTGTGCTACACAGAGCCGCTAACTCCGCAGTGCTGCCACCTCACCGGCCCATTCAGACCCTCATTTTACAGCTGAAAAAAAAAAAAAAACCCTGCCGCCAAAAAACGGAGATCGATTCGGTGGCTGACGAGGGCAGACGCAGCGTCCTCCCCCCGGCACCAAACAGCCACGCAGGTGTGCTGGGGGATTATGGGAAATTTATGACAAACACACATATCCGGCCAGTTAAATGTCATTTTCAAAGTGCGGCGCAGGAAAAAAGAGCATCAGACCTTTTTAATTCATCCATCCTGACATTTTACAGCTACGTAGCGAGTGGCTGCAGTTCTCTGAGTAATACAACGGGAGTCTCTGAGATTGATTGTGGGACGTTTTCAGGGAGGGGAAAAAAATGAAGCAATTAGTCTTTTCTCCAGCATCAATTGTGTGTCATTTCTGTGATACCCTCTACAGCTCCTGGGCAGACAGACTCAGAGAGGAGACGGTGACTCATTATACACCCCCGCAACCCCCCCCCCCCCCACGCCCCAAGTTATGGCCCAACACACCAACACGATCTGATCCAGGATCTGCAGGCCCACAAAGCTAAGGCCAGTCTGCGACCTTTAACCTAGAAGTAATCAGTAGCAACGGCCTTTATCTTCTGTGCTCCAAGGAAACCTAAAGCACCCTGTGACCTTTACCCCGGAAGCAATGGCCCTTATCATCAGTGTTCCTGGAAAAGCTGAACCAAGAACCAAGCCTGTGACTTTAACCCCTGGAAAAATCCGAGCAACATCCCTTACTGTGTGTGATCCTAGCAAAGGTAAACCAAGTCTATGACCTTTACCCTGGAAGAACTGGCTCAGACATCTGTGCTCACAGCACTGCGGCTATGCTATCTTGTCAGGGGATAGTTCTGCTGAGGGAGTATAAACTGTGAGGTGAAGGGAAGTGGTTGCACAGTGGGAAGAGCTGTGACAAACAGATCACACTTCTGCAAACCACCCTCTGAGAAACAGACTGCTAACCAGCCTTGCACAGCCTCTCTGCTGTAGCTCCACAGCCTGGAAGGAGCATGTCTCTGGACATGCCCCATCTGAGCGCGTGCAGCCCTGAATGAAGGACTCCTGGACATGGTGGGCAGGCAGCTTCAGGCTTCATCAGGTCATAGGTCACATAAGCTAATCTTTAACAAATACCTAGGACAGCATCCAGTCAGTGCCTGCAAGCAAATCAGTTCACATAAACTATGCCTGCTAGAACTGACCCAGACATAAGGCCAAACTGCCAACTACTTAATTTTGGTGTTCAAGATAAGGGTGCGGTATACTGACCCTGGATCAGGGGTTACGAGTAGAGAGTATCTGTGAATGACAGCATTGATCTCAAGGGCATCAGTGAGCCACAAATTGATAAATGAAGGTGGCTGTGACGCACAGTGAGTGAAACACAGATCTGTGGGAAAGTGCGGTTTATCCCCCGTGTCTGCCTGCTTCCCTGTATTCCCATGAGGTGCAACCGTAGCGCTATGCTAACGCAGTGATGCTCACCTTCTCCATTGGCATAGGGCTTCTTCTTGAAGGACACCGTGTTGACCATGTCCCACTCGGTCTCGTAGCTGTGCTGCGGCTCCACCGGCCGGTGGGGTTTGTCCCCTGGACAGTGGGTCCACTCCACCACCGAGCTGGAATCCTGCAGAGTCAGAACACAGTCACTGCACTGCGCTCTGCACTGTGGGGTCACGGGTTCAAATCCCCCAACCAGGACCTCGCTAAGGACATTAACCCAATTACTGTGCACTTATGTCTGCACAACCGGGCTACAGAGTCCTGCAGACCTGTGACCGCCAGGAGTCAGGGCAGGAGAAGCGGGTTCACAGCACAGCAAATAAACAGCGTAATGCTGTTTCACACAGCATCAGCAGGCACCAGTGTTCTCAGCCCCGCTCTCAGAGACAGAGCTCAGCGTGGAGGCTGGTCCGGCACTCCCAGTAATAAAAACACTCCAATGACAGACCTCAGTGTGAGCAGCAGTCTGCAGTGATAACTTTTAGCACACTGTGAGAAAAGCAGTGGTAAGTCTCGAAACCCAGCTGGATGTACATGTCGAGATTTCTCAGTTAGTTGAAAGAGGGCTGCTTTAGAGGCAATGTAGCTCTTTTGCAATAAATCCATGAATGAGTTATGCTGTTGTTTTTTTTTTTAAGAAGACAAAATGCAAACTGTAAAATGACCATAAAATGAAATGCAGTTACTTTGAATGCAGCTAATTTATTTGTGTGAACTGTGCTGACATGGTTCCTCGGCAGGGCAGGTATAGGTGACCACACGGCAGTGCCAGTATCACAGAACAGGCTGTGGAGCAGTCTGACAGGCCTGATGACTTAGGTCAGACCCTGGGCCAATGGCTGTGAACCCTGATCACTAATCACTGGATCCTGATTGGTTACTGTACATCCAGAAGTTGTACTCCGGGGACAAGCTGAAGCCAGGCCTTACCCCCAACTAGGTGCCAGCATTGTTTGGAGGCTAGGTGACTGGCAAACATAAAAACACTCAGGACCTGGAAGGAGGAGGACAAGCGACCCCTTTGCTGTACTAACCTAACCCCGAACCCCCCCCGAGCTCTCAGAGTCAGGCAGGGGCACAGCCTGGGCTCAAACCTGCAGCCAGGGAATAACACCTTCATTGACAGATCCTCTCAGAAAACCATTATAGTGTGACTTCGTCTCAGGGTAATTGGATGGCTTAATGAATAACATTCATGCTTTAGTGTTATTGTAAATGCAATTCTTTAAAAACATGATACAGGAACTGTGCTGCACTCTGTTGCACTTAAACTCCCTATGGTTTTTTTCCTTATGATTACAATTTGTGTTTTCATTTCAGTGTAATTACTTATGTTTCCGAAGGTTACGACTCCTTTTTTCGAACGATGTTAAATCCAACCAGACCATGAACTGACATTCAAACCGATAAGCTTCATGAGTGACAGCGTCACCAAAGTCTGCCTGCCCGTATCGCTTGTGGTCAAGCTCAGAGGTTTATTGAGGCAGTACAGACAGCATCAGCATGTGCACTGAGGAGGACAGCAGAACAGCATTTCCCTTGTGAGTGAGGTTGAAGACACAACTGCGTCATCAAAAAGTGCCTGAAGTTCAGCCATTTTAAACCTCTTGAAGTCTTGGGGGAGGGTGGCTGAAGGTCACTGGCTGCAGCTTGCATTGCTGTTTTGTGGCACTGATCTTCATTGAAAATGAATGAGATCTCATCACTTTGTAACTTGTAAAGTTTGCCAGGGTTAGCACATGGTGACTCCAGAACTACTGTACAGAGTGCTAACCTGTGCCATGTTCTGTCTGCAGCTGCAGCACTCTGTAAAGAGCGAGTAAAATTACGAAGAGGAAAGCAGCTGAACCAGGCAAGATCTATTCTTGCAGTAGAAAAGCTATTTGGAGACAAAAGGCGTGCCCGCATAAAACGACACACTCTCTCAGCGGCTGTAATACAGCGACATGAAAAGCCCACACAAGACGACCATTAAGAGGCAATCATTCATCCTCAGCTCCTGAACGCAAACGGTAAAATGTCAGACGTTCCCCCAGAGGAAGTGAGGTACGCTCCCACAATTCCTTTTCAGAGGAGCACCTGCTCTCCCCATAACACAAGACCAAAGACAGAGAACGCGCAAGAGCAAACCTTGCCGGCGCAGAGCATGTTGGAAGGATCCACAGCGTCTTCCAGGGGTTTGTACTCCACCATGATGTCACCGTCCTGGGGGAGAAGAACAATAGCATCAGTGCACCCTGCCTCTGGCTCCCAAACCCCTGCCGCTCACCCACACATACTGAACCCAAGATACCACCCCACCCTCAATCCAAACACCACTCCATCCAAATGCAAATGGGCTTTCCATGGTGGTTGCTTTCCTACACATACAGCATGGAAAAGAAACCTTGGTCCAAAAGCACCAGAGAAGTATCTGTGATTAACCCAGTTACATAGTCCATAACTGTATAACCAGGTTAATTGTTAGACTTGAGTAAATGAGACTTTCTGCTGTAAATCCTGTGCTGGAGGTACTCAGCCGGCCTGGGCCAACAGACCAGTGTTTATTAAATGAAAGACATACATATGCAATATGAGGTGTGGTCAGGACAATACAGAAGGACTTACATCTGAATGTTACACTGCTGACGTCAGTCTGAGAACAAATAAAAAATTCTGAAGTTTGCAGACGACACAACACCTCTGCCAAGAGTGGCGCTTGTAAGATTTCACCCAGAGCACCGATTAAAGTTTTTGCCAGGCCTAGACCTAAGGGAAGCTGTCAATACTTGGGGCGAGTCATGGGCAGTAGGTAAGAGTAAACAAATGCCAAAATGCCAGGGAAGCTGCTACAATGAGCACCATCTATCGACAAGAGCACATGCCATAATCTACCATTAACAGTGTAATAATCATGCTCTGCGAACAGGCTCAGATTACACAGGCATCAGCATTCTCTGGCTCTCCAGGACCAGGGCCGCCTCTTACTTAATGTCACCTGCACATCCAATCTTCTGTAAACAAAACACGAGGTCTGCACACTCCTATGATGTGCTCCCTGTCGCATGTTTCATTCTTGTGGACGGCAAAATGTATCAATATTTAGCAAACTGCTCATCCAAATGGACTCTGCTACATTATTATATATACAATATATATACATTAGTATTACATATATACATTATTATATATCATAGCTACATGATTCCTGTGGTTTACTGGTATCCAAGCAATAGGGAGTGCTTGGGAGGGACATACGGATTCAAATCCTGAAATCAAAACCAAATTCATGACTAGCAAAGAGAAACCATTCGTGAATCTGGCTGATATTTTTTAAACAGTGTGAAGAGTGTGATTTAAACTGTGAGCCAGACGGTGCCTTGCTGATATGTACACTATAAACATGGTATGATATCCAGGACCAGAACCAGTGGAGCAAATGCATAGCAGGCTCTTATCTTTTTTACTGATGTATAATAATAATAATAAACAGGTTATGATCTCTCAGATGGCTTGTGGCTGTGAGTAATTTCACATGACCGCTAACCTTCAGAGTAAACCTGACCTACACTATACGAGGCAACTTTATCAGACGACATAAGAGAAAAACAAACTTGTGCTACGTGAATGACATAACAGCAACTGCGCTTTCGGTTTCGTCTCAGGTAATGCAGTATGAATAACTCTCCACAGGAGGCGGCCATTAAAGATGGTCACGGGACACTATGGGAACATCATGCTAGAGTTTCACCTCCGAGTGACGCCCATGATACGCTTGTGCTGTAAAAGTGTTCACTTAGTTTGGGGTCTACCTTCTGGATTATCCGCAGGAACCCTGAAACGAGGGACTCATGATCCTCCGCTCTTGCACCGAGGGAATGAATAAAAATCCCATCCTGCTCAAGTATGATCTGAGGAAAGACAAAATCAACACACAACACCATGAGTTAGACAGCAATCTGACAGTTTCTGTAGGCCTCCGACAAGAATGCACAGCTTTCAACCAATTCTTTGCATGTTCAGTTGTAGGCTGACCAACACTGTGAATGTGACCTCCTACATTTCTGTACAAAAATGTGCAGTGAGAGGTTTGTCACTAAAAATATTATCACAATACAAGAATTTGTCAGTCACACTGAACCAAAGTGCAAAGTCTGCAGATTTACTTGACCTAAACTCTACAGACACACTATATATATACTGGCTGCTCTGGGCTACATGCTTGCTGTGTGAAAGAAGCATAGGTAAGGAAAAGCACTGAGTTTCTCCAAGTATTCCAGTTCTTTCCTGCCTCAAGGGCAAATTAATACTGCAAACATATTACATGGGTAGTCTTTAAGTGAGATTAACTTTCTTCCAATAGACAGTTGCATATACAAGTATTATATAACATTCAAGTACTCTGACTTTTAAAATCTATAGACACTCCTGCAGACTCAAATTTCAGTCACAAAGAACTGTGCAGTTGATAAACTACAAACACGTACAAAGTAAGCCCTCAGTCACGCCTGTGGTTTGGAATTGAAACCATCAGGCACGGTATGTTCCGACCGTCTGGGAAACGCTATGTAATACACACTTATAAAAAGAACTCCTGTGTCTACCCAAACAGGCTGATCTCTAAGAGCCCAATAATGGACCTTATTGCGCTACAACTGACCCAATACGGCTGCACGTTGTTACTCTGTTCCCGACAGACTACGTGGGAGCTAACTTAAACTATGCAATTTTACAACGAGCGACTCTGTTAACCCACAGACGTTACGGAACTGATTTGAATCGTTTTTCAGTGGAAACAACAACCAGTCTGCCCGGAGCAGCGGGCGGCACAGTGAGGCAGTTGGTGGTTAGCGTACACCTCTCTCCCTGCTCGCACATTTCCACTTCTGCATTCCTTGACGTGTTCTCGGAAATGTTGCCCCGTGTAGCTGCCAAGGCCGTTTTATTTCTGTTTTCTCGTACAGTTAGCGAGCTCTGCTAACGTAAACATGGCTACACTAGCGATTGATTGAGGCCACTCATGACCAGCTGGTTAAAACAGTGTAATGGGTAAAACAGAAACCACGAACCAGGTTATCTTGGGCCATGACAACGTAAACATGCTAAGTTCTGGAGTCAGAATCGCGAACGGAAATAAAGGCGGATCCTCATTTTAAACAGCAATAATTGTACATTCACCAAGTATACATTTACGGTTGCATAATTCGATATTCTTGGTGTCCCGTTATTTTATGATAGAAACATGGTATGTATTGACTTATATTTGAATAAATTAAACGAGCCGGTTATCTGACATTAGCTATGTTCACAAGTAACTGCCACTCCGTCCATTAGCATTAACGAGCTCGAAAACTAGTTGGTTAAATAAATACAATTTCCGTGGTACTAGCTTTTCGGATGTAGAGCAGCTTGAAGACCAACCACATGTTCTGGTGAGAGCTATTCCACGTCGTGGATTCTCTTGCTTTCGTGGCAGCATGAGAAAATTGGAAACTGTTGCATTACAGTATCCACACGCGGAGTAAGGCAGTTAGGTTTTTATCTAGTTCCTCGTCCAAAATATATCTGTATGTCACCAAACAACACACCGCTGTCTGCTACACTGCATTACACATTTAAACCGCCTCTCAGGGGCGAATATTTTGCCCAGTCTGAGGAAAACCGTCGTTTAAGTAGTTTCTTTTCAGTACCTTGGTAGCTGCAGGAGCCGCCATGTCGCTCGCTGGTGTTTACGATGACGTAGCAATGCTCACGTGCCTGTCAGCCCTCCACAACAACACTGACAAGTCATCTTCCGCGTGCTTCGCATCACGCATGCGCACAGCCCTGCAAGCGGAAGTGCCTGGAATCATATGAAAGGAACTGGAGAGGGAGAGGGCGAGGGCGAGGGCGGCTGCGTTACAATACTTGCAAAATGTATCCTCGTTTCCTCCCTCTCTCCAATACAGGGAGGGAGGGGATGAGGCCGGTGTAGTTTTTGAGTATTGGAAGGAAGCCAGCATCGGAGGGACAGAGTGAATAAGATTGCAGTTTTTCAAAGAATACATTTTTCAACTATTTGGACGCACCCCAGGGTTGTATTAGAGGGTAAACGCAGTTTATCTCTTTAACTGTTGAAGTAGTCTTTACCCATCTTTTTTCTTTCAATGCAGTAAGCAGTAACTACATTAAAAATTATTCTTAAAGATAACCGCAAGTTGCTATAGATGGTTTGGCATGAGAAAAGACAACCACACACAGTAAAAAAACATTCTCCAATTTTTTTTATTCAGCATAAAAAGTGACCCAAAATAAACAGTAAGTCAGGTGATAGGATTATGGGTTGTACTGACCACAGATTTGACCAGAGCTAAAATAAGTTGACTCATTTTTACCAATGAAATGGCTTTCCCTTCAAAAAGCACAACGACAGGTTTAAATCAGCGACATACTTGCAAGATGTGGCAGGTCCACCTATTCTTACTCTCATGAGTCCGCCATCTCCCATGACTTGCTCATAATGACCACAGACAACTAGTTGTAAATACATACATGTGAGAGTGGCAAATTCATATTTATTTTGTGCTTTTCATATCATACAAATGTAGTTTGGTGAGGTTTAACATAGTCTAAAAGGTGAAGATGTGAAGTGTCACATGACAGAAATGTCAAACTATCTGAAGGCCCAAAGAGAAGGCTTACTTTACCTACCACCCGATGGCTAAGACACATTTTTTCCCCCTCAGCTGTCAGCTGTGACCAGGGAGAGACTATTTTGCTTTAACATTCCCTTAAAAGTAATGTTGAAGAACCTGAGATTGTTAAGACAAAAAAATCTTACAATGTGAAGTTGCACTGTAGTAGTAACAAGGACCAGTGTGTTAATAAACAACCGGGCAGGTTCTGGAAAAAAATATAAAAACATTTTTTAAAGGTACTGAATCCCAGCTTACCACCGCTCCCCCCTCCCCCACAAACTCATTAACAAAGACCATTTTGTGGTGCATGTTATTGTGTTGCAATGACCTCAACCATTTTGAACATAAACATGTTTGCACAGACAAAAGAATACAGTTATGCTAACTTAGGCTACATAAAATCCAAGTGTTTTCTGGCTTTGATGCTAACAATGTAGCCTTTGGTGGATTTGTGGTTCATGGGCAGAAATAGGTTTTAGATTATAATTTCAAAGGGAGCAGAAGCTTTAGACCGCTTTGAATAGTCCTTTGTTTAAAAATGTTAAGTCATACATCGAATGGAAACAGTGTTTGCGGTTGATATTGCTGGTTGTCAGGTGAATGAAATCTGGAAAACAGTTTTCATGGCTCAGCTCTGCTCAGTGTCCCAACATTCACAGGTTTCTGAAAAGTTCAGAGGCTTTCAGAATGAATGTGGGTTAATATCTGTGTGGTTTTGGGGGCGATCCTTTTTTTCCTGGACATGTGACAGGCCCGAGTCCATCCTCTTCACCAGAGGTGGGGTCCGTCCCTTTGATTACCGAAGGTACCCAGCAATTTCTGGATCCCAGAACATTCCTGGAAAGTAAGCGTAAATGTTCCCAAATTATCCACTTTCCTGAACGTCCATTGGAGCATTATTTACCTGAAACGTTTTCCTATTTTCAACGCTCAGTGACTTTTCTGGCAAAATTTGTTTAGAAAAACAAAGTGTTCCAAGACTGTTTGGGGGAACATTCTTGTCATAATGTTAACTTACAAAAAAGGTTAGGAATCTGACTGGAGTCCTCCATGATGTTCTGGAAACAATTTGTGTTAGCTGGGAAGGGGCCTGTTAGCCGCTGTTCAGTGTCACCTTATACCCCAGTCCCCTGTACAGTTCAAGGCACAGCCAGCATGGGGACTCGCCCAACATCACCCCCTTGTGGTGGTTAGATGCTACTGCCACCCTGACTCTTCTGGCGGGACATCCTCATGAAGAGATACAGAGCAGCAATGATGGGGAGGGCACAGAGGAAGATCAGGGCACCCCAGGCGCCTGGATGCAGCGCCTTCCTCACCGCCAAGCTCTCCGTTGGCAGAAGGCTGGTGAGGCTCAGCATGTAACCCAAGGCCCAGCCAATGGAGGTGCCCCCTGCCTGTCAGAACCCGAAACAGCAACATAAAAGGTTACGATCACACTTTTAAAATGGCCATCATGAGTCCCAGAGACAAAATCTGTGATGGCCCAATATTTAACATCCATTTTTATTTCCTCCAGCTGTGAGTGAAACGGCGCTTTGCCTCTTTACCACTTTTACCAAGAATTACTGACCTTGCTCTGGAAGGAGACTCGGGGAAGGGAGACCTTGTCGAACCTATAGCCCTGCAGCAAGATCACTTGGACAAACACGGAGGTAGCACAGTAATCTTGCAGACGCTTCTTCTGATCTGGAGCAATGGCCAGCATCTGAGAGAGAAAGATGTGGAGAGAGAGAGAGAGAGAGAGAGAGAGAGAGAGAGAGAGAGAGCGCAATGGGGGGAGGGAGAGAATAAAGGAAGGAGCCAGTGAGACAAAAATGGAAGGAGAAAGTCAGAGAGAGACGGAGAGAAATTACGTTAATTATGTTGTAAGGTACTTTCTAGCAAATAATATCATGAACCCAAAACCATTATGCTGTAAAGTGTATAAATAGTCAAATGAAAAAAAAACACAATTCAAGCAAAAACCATAACACTATTATTTATAAAATATTCATGCTAACAGCAGTTTATTGCATGTGTAATTATCCTTGCCACATATTGCACATACCCACCCACACCCACAGAGGGCAGTATTACCTCCTGGAAGGTCATGCCACAGACAGAGCGGGCAGCTTGCTCCATCATTGCAGGGGTGCTGACACTAATGCCAGTGGAGAGCTTCAGGAAAGAGTGCACGTAGAAAAAGGCAGAGAACGCCTGAGAGAGAGAGAGAGAGAGAGAGAGAGAGAGAGAGAGAGAGAGAGAGAATTTGAATTCACAATGTTCTTCATTTACCTTAGATTTAAAAAAAGTTATAAACTTGAATTCCTTCTCTCCAATATAAAAAAGAGAATATGAAAAAGTGAGAGGGAGAGAGAGGGAGAGAAGTCGCTAACGCTAACCCGGATCCCCCACACCTGCAAACCCAAACCCGGCATCCCTCACCATGAAGCTCCCGCTGACGTTGGGCTGGAAGACCTGGTCAAAGGAGCACTGGGAGAAAGAGCAGCGGTCGAAGGTGAAGAGGTCCATCACCAGGTCCAGGCACTGCTGGTACTGACCGGAGCCCTGAACGGTCAGCGGGGCCCGGGGGTCGTACGGGTCAGGCCTGAACTGTGCCGTACAGGGCGAGTCGAACACCTCCCCCATCACCATGGAAACGCTGTGGTCGGCGGGGAGGCAGGGGTGGGATACAGTGCCGGAGGAGCCCTGGGACTGAGAGGGGGGTGAGGTTAGATCAGACCACATCTCATTACATTACACTGATCTGGATTAGATTACACTTAAATGGATGAGATTAGATTGAACTGATATAGATTACATTAGAAACAACCACGGGGGGACCCAGCAGCTTGACACCCCCTTACCTCCACCAGAAGAGCCAGCAGCCTGCGGAGCACCTGGTCACGGCCGTAGCACAGGAAGCTGTGGGTGTAGAGGGCATAGTTGTGGCCGTACAGGCGCAGGGTAATGCTGTTCTCCCTGCTCTCCACCACGTCCCGTGTAAGGAAGGTGATCTGGGTGGAGGCGCCCCCTAAATCCAGCGCCCCCACCGTGTCTTTCCCTGGGCTGAGCCAGCGGCCCACAAACCCGTACTGCAGGGAACACAATGCCACAGCGAGTGTCACGTTTACATTAGGTGAAATTACGATACGACACATTGGTACATTACGTTGTATTACGTTATCATATGGAATGGTACATAATATTACATCAAAGCGGATAACA
>CM040765.1:22323357-22535857 GCA_022829145.1 Albula goreensis
CCACTCCAAAAATCACAGATGTGATTTTTGAAGCGCCACCGATAAAAACAATGGGTGGGATATCTACCAATGAGGAAGAGAGTAGAGGGCGATGAGCCTGAGGAGTTTAACTGATTCGACCTTTATTTTTCCCAGGTAAGAGGCCGAGCAGCACCCAGCAGTGGGACAAACAGCTGCACCACAAACTGGCGCTTTCACTCCACGAGCCAAGCTGATTTCCATTTCAATTTGAATCTGAATTTGAATGAAGGCGATGCTTTGGTTCTCTTTACTTTAACTCGAACGCATCTACACTAAACCTCCGCCCCCCCAACCACTCACCAACAACCTCTTTTAGAATGTGACAGTTCAACGGAATTTGGAAGCCATCTCTCCAAATGAGTCTTGGACTTTTAACCCCATGCAGTGACATGGCCACACACAGCTCCTCCTGTTCACATAGCAACTAGACATTACTTTTACCCCACTGCTAATGTAGCAACAAGCACTTATCGCCTGTGCCAGGGGCACTCAGCGGACAGATTCAGCACACGCAGTGAAGTTTCCACTCTACCATCCATCTTCAAAGCACTTCTTTGTGCGCTCTGTTTTTGTCCCCTGCCTGGCTGCAACACCACCACTTTGACAGCGTCACTTACACTCACGTTAGTTTACCAAACGTCATTTAGGCTCTCATCAGAGGGCATTAGCAAGCCAGCACGTGAAAGTAAAAGCTCATATTGAAAGAGTAAAATGCTGTGTTCAAAATGAATACTAGGAAAATAAATGTTGACAGAGAAAACAGTGTTTATTCAGAAATGTTGCATGTAAACCCTTGGGCTGACAGAGAGCTATGAAACTGATGACTTTAACTGACTCATCCCTTATTTTCCCCCGGTGAGAAGGACAAAGCCGTTGCCTCGGTAAGGTGGGCTTACAGCTGGGACTGCAGCACGAAGCCAGAGGACAAACAGCTGCTCCACAAACTGGCGCTTTCACTCCATGGGCCAAGCTGATTTCCATTTCAATTTGAATCTGAATACTCTCCAACTTCAACAAGCACCATTTTAACCGCTTTTAAAAGTCAAAGTCTCTGTCTTTAAATCCCATCCCCCATCTCTCTCTCTGTCTTTCATCTGGCCAGTTTATCATCTCTCCGGTCTCTTTTTGTGTATTAAGGTGCTTTGCTCAGTGTTGTGTGCTGCTGCGTGACGGGGACCCTACTGCTGTACTTATAAGGTCAGGCCTGCTGACGGCCTGAAGCAGACGCACCTTGCTCCCCACCAGCTCCCTGTCAGCCCGCTGACATTTGTAGCTGTAATATACGCAAAGACAGGGTCACCCCAACTCTATGACCCACTATGAAACTCCACGGCGACCGAGCAAAAGTCACCAGAGCTTGTGCATAAATTTCTTCCTCACGGACATAGAGAGACGAACAATGAGAAACAGAGGTGGGGAGAGAGAGAGAGAGAGAGAGAGACAGAAAGATTTGGCAACACAAAACGAAGGTCACAAACCAAGACAAAACACAGTGCCTCATAGATTCCGTTGTTAACTTTTCTAATATTATTTTTCAAATGATTACAAAGTACCTCATCATTCATTGTCACTACTAGTACTAGTAGTAGTACCAGTGATAGTGGTTATTTTAGTAGTAGTAGCAGTACCAGTGATGGTAGTTGTTTTAGTAGCAGTACTACCAGTGATAGTAGTTGATTTAGGAGTAGTAGTATTATCATTGTGTTATTAGTCCTTTGTTTCTTCTGTTAAGTTGGTCCATTCCAAAAAATTTTATTTGGCAATATCATTGTAAACATATGTCAGGCTAATAAAACAGTTTATCTGAAAATGTATTCAAGCTGCCTTAAAACATCTCTTCATTGAAAACCGTCCAAAAGGGGAAAGGGAACAGAGTGAAAAGGTTGTACAGGAAGGCAGAGGAAGGGAGATCAATGCAGGCAGCCAAACTGGGATTGAGGGACAGCGAGACAAAGAAACAAAGCTGCACGAAAATGAAGTGCACAAGAAAGAGGAAAAATTATATGTTTGAGTCCTTTTTTGTAGAAGGTATCTCAGCTAGACCATTCCCACAATGCAACACTGCTTTCAGCCAACACCATCACCCTTCACATGGTATCTTGTGCTAAACATGACATTGTGTGTATATCTGTGTGTATGTATGCATCTGTGTGTGTGTGTGTGTGTGTGCACCAGTGATGTGTTTATGGCTGTATCTGTGTGTGTGTACGAACCAGTGGTGTGTGGGTGGGTGTGTGTGTGTGTGTGACTGTACAAGTGCTTCATATGTGTGTGTGTTCATGTTTGTGTCAGGGTTGTGTTTGTGGGTGTCTGTGAATAGTTGTGTTTAAAAAACAAACTCAGATCTTAGCAGACTTATAGAAGGGCATTATTGTGCAATGGAAAAAGAACTAGAAAAATCACTACCACTTAATGACACACTGTGTCACAATATCTAAGCTCCTGGTGCAAGAAAACCCACCAACAGCATAATGCTTGTGTAAACAAATACGTGACTCCTGGCTCAACCTATGCAGTTTAGCTGTCAATGAACAATGGTGTCTCTCAGTGATGAGACAGTGGCGTGTGAAAAGCAGCAGACACTGCGCAGGGAACATCCCAAAGTCTGGGCATGTGCATACACACCAATGGTGTGTGTGTGTGTGTGTGTGTGTGTGTGTGTGTGTGTGTGTGTGTGTGTGTGTGTGTGTGTGTGTGTGTGTGTGTTTGAGCTGCCACCAGCAGTTCTGACGCACTGAGCAACGCTCCCCTCCCGGCAATCTGCGCAGTGCCACCACCCAAAGGGTCTAACGGCAGCTCTACTTACAGGAGAGGGACAAAGACGAGATCAGGATTACGCCAGGGACACTCCGCCCTGGGCCTGGGGGCCTGCGATGTGAGCGGATTTTCTGTGTAACTCAGTACTCGGTTATAAACCACTTATAAATCACTTTTTAGGGCTCTCTGTCATTTTTGGCATTTTGCAGACATCCTGTTCCAGAGTGATTTACACAACTCATTTTCATACCGCTTTTTTTCAGCCCCGATGAGTTTTTTCAAGCCGTTCAGGTGAGAGGTGAGGTTGCTCAGGTGAGTTATGTTGCTCCAGACTACAGCAGGAGCGCCCTACCAAACCTGCAAACTGTGTGCTGCGAGGTTAGCTCTGTCATCGCTGCCCTGCTGACGCTCTGATTGCTTCTGTTGGGGTGAAGTACTTTTAAATTTGGTAAGCTATTGTATTGGAACTGCAGATGGCTGTTAGCTTGAAAAAAAAAAAATAAGAGAGTCAAAAAGTGAAACCATTCTATGACAGTGAAGGTACAGTACCAGTCAAAAGTTTGGACACGCTTTCCCACTTACTTCAATGAGAAAGTGTGTCCAAACTTTTGACTGGTACTGTACATTTCAAAGTGAAACTGGAGAGTAATTTACTTAACCTCTTGTTTTGCATGTTGAAAAGCACCTTGCCCAACAGAAAGGAAATGAAACGTTTGGGCATGTTATAAATAAAGCTCTCTCATGTGTAAAATCTGCTCACAATAAGCCAATATTATAATCAAGTACGGCCATTTGTTTCGCTAAGAACAAGTTCACATTCACATAACCCTTCCTAACATGCATCTTTCGCTACGTTTGCTGTGAAACAGAGACTCCTGTTTAAAAACAAAAATCACCCTTAACCACAACAATAATCAATAGAAACATATTAAGAAATGTGCTCAAACATAGACTTTCGGATACTACACAGTAACTGTCGAAGCAAAGCATACCGCCATGGCCATTTCCATTCATACATGTGAGAAAAATGCCCGTGTCTGTGCACATGGGGTAAATATTTACCCGCGCTCTCTCTCCGGTGCTAAGGAGGTGCGAGCTCGTTATGACATTAGTAAAGGTGTGTCTGAGAACTTCCTGGGAAATGTTTTGATTACATACCTGCTGTTCAACGGTGGTGCATGCAGACCATAATACGTATATGTTATTTTCCACAACTGATTCGGGCAACGGATTTAGCAAATCATTCATCTCTGTCTCGTTTAATTACTGAGAGAATTAAAATTTCAGTCCCACTGCGAAGATACAACAATACCAAGAACTGTCACATAAACGGTTCTTCGCACTCGAGCCTTACCATGTAGTCTGGGGGTTCATACAGATCTTCCGTAGGAACGGTGAGAAGCAGAACAGCCAGTATGCCTAGTAACAAACAGGCGACGGCAGCTGTAATCTTGGTGTGCTGACTGGCCATGTGTGTTACTATTCGATATGCCGAGATCCCAGTGAACGCAGATCGAGTGACGGCGCAGCTCTGAGTGCTGGCAGTCGCGAGCATTCAATTCTCATTAAAACGTGCGCGCGAAGGGGCAGTGAGTCCCACGCGCCAATGGGTTTGGCTTATTTACATTTTAGTTTTTCAGAGGCCAGTTGCCCACTCAAGTTCATACTAACCACACATACATTGTCTTGTTAGACTAGATTTGTTATTTGCATACCTGCCAGGCAAATTAATATGGAATTGATACTAACTTCCTGTTTTGGAAATCTCATAGTTTTCTTCTTATGTCATACTCTTTATGCAACGTTGTTTTTAATTAAATAATTACATTGTTAAGGAGATTTAAAAAGAACAAACAAAAATATATGTCTTTCAGGTTTATATTCAGAATGCTGATTCACCAATAAATTGCTAGAGGGAAAATCCAAGTACAATTGCAGGAACCAGTTTTCCACTTTTGGGCGAGTATACGGAGCTTACGACATGAGCATAACTGCCATGACGGGGTTGCAGAAGGACGCATTGTAAATGACAGCGAGACACAGAACAGACACTTGAGTGTTAAATATACCCATTCGCTGTACTATGCCATTTCAACAATGTTTGTGAACTCCGGTTTCAATAAATGGAGGCCGTAGATGAAAATAGTTTTCGAAGAGAAAGGGACGAAATGCAAATTTAAGAAAATTTTGTAGGTTTGCAGAGGTTTATACCTTGCCTTAAAGGGATGTTGCCATTGAATATAAGCAGGCAGTTTAGGAAATGTTAGCGCAGCTTATCGTGTTATTGTTATCTAATTTATATTGCCATATATTTGGATGGCTTCTTATCTCTCAGAAGTTACTGAGGGGAATAAGTACTCAAAACGGTACAGTCGGACTGGTGCTCTCTGTTTGGTAGATTAAACAATCCGAATACCTTTAGGGACCATCTCACGCAGCCTAGGGGCTCAGCTGAACATTGCAGATGCTCATTCACAACATACTGTCATCATGCTGTCATTTTAAAGAGATGATTTACACTTTTTTATTTATACAGCTGGTAGACTGCATTTAAACCAGATTTTATCTTCAGTATTATTTGGCAAGTTCATGTTCTGTCTTGTGTCTCTTTTCTTGCATTACCTGTGGAAGAAATATTAGTCTCAGGTCTTGGAGGGACTCCAGATCTTCTGCTTTTTGGTGCATTTCAGCACTAAGGTGTTTAAAATAATTTGATTGGTTGAAGAGACCACGGGTCCTGTTTCTAAGGCTTATGGGAAGGCATCCACAAAAATCTGCTGCTTCTGCAGCCCTCCAGGCTGTGCAATTCAGAGGTCTGTACTGTATGTCTGTAATTGGTACCAGTGGGCATCTCGGGGTTTTTAACTAAATGTATTCTGTACAATTCAATGCAGTGTGATTCCCAAAGGCGAAATCCCTGGGGATGCTCTGCGCAGCCAAAAAGCACCGAGTTCATCGATGACAGCGCGCTCAAGGCCCACTACAGTCAAATGCACCTCCAGATTTGGTATGGGATGGATACAGATACGAGAGTACAAGGAACTACCATAAAGTATTTCCCCCCTCATTCACCAGATGCCTATAATCTGCATTACACACAACAATATTAGTCATCATATGAGGGAAATCTGTGAAAAAATGTATTCATCTGTCATCAATCCATCAGTGATGTCACATCGAGGGTAATGAGAGCAATGTGCTCCGAGTGTTGGCTAACACTGCCCAGCTGTGTAAAAGCGCAAATTAAATGTAAAATGAAAAGCGCAGGTCGGAGTATATGACTGCGACTGTGACGAGGCTGTCACACTGAGGAAAACAGCAGGAACCGACTGTATGGTGAAAGCCTCAAAAAATCCAGGATAAGAGGAAACTGCATGCTTATTTGCCTATTTTTTTGAGGTGTTGCAATATCATGTTAATTTATTTTACTTAAATACATTTAATTTGCACAAGAAAGGCCACAATGCTACAAATAATGAAATCAAATTCACCTGCATAACCCGCAACATGAGATGTTGGGGGCTGTCATAAAATCTACACACATCCTTAAGTTCCTTGAGCGCGTAACTTACCTGAGAAAAGGTGAAGCAGACCAACTCCAAATGCCTCTGGCGAATATTCTGGCCTCGGTCTTTCTTGATTTCTCACCTGCCATCCAGTCTTCTGGATTGTCCTTTTGATCGTGGTTGTAGCTACTTTGTTGTACAATTTCAACACACCTACAACTGCGGTGTTGTTACGTGACACAGATATGGGGGCGCGCGCGCACACACACACACACACACACACACAGACCATAAACAATACCCTCACAAGTATGCTGCAGAGCGAGGCTTTGACGTTAAGTCTATGCAGGAGATCTACAGGGGCCGTTTGAACCAAAACAATGTCTCAAGACTCAAACATACAAAGCGCACATATATTCTTGTCTGTCTATCGTCCTCTCTCACTTTTATACCTGGCTATTATCCTCTCTGTAAATAAGATTATTCCAAACATTAGGCGTTACCGGTATACCGGACAAAGAAGTTGAATTACTACAGCAGTTCAAGGACATTCGTCTGTTTAAACCGCATTTCATTCATCTTTAAACTGAAATAATCCCTTAAACTCTGTTTCTAATTTCAAAAGTCTAACTCAAAGCGGCGCAGGTGTACAGGGTTAAAATCACTGACACTCATCGACCGCAAGCGCGAGACTTGTATGCTGAATAACGTGAATTTAGCACACTCAGTGTGTCCAATGCAACTGTCTCTTAATTAGAAGTTTTAAGAAAACGTAATATATTCATCTCACATTTAAAATTAAACTCACAGCATTGTCAGTGCATGTTTAATAAAAATGACATTAAGGGAAACGGTAAAAGCAGTTCAAATCGAATACAAATGTAGACTACCTTTAACGTGAGAATTTGGACTGAGGTCAGTATTTGTTACCCGTTTGTTATGAATAATCCATCGAGACAAAATCTCTGATTTTCCAACCACTGACCCGGTCAATCACAGGGGAGGTGATGAAAAAGATTTCACCTGCTGACTGGCTGCACGTGTGTGCGCGGTCTTCCCAAATGGGACTTACTGCTGCAGTCGACTGTGACCATTTGGGATAAAAAGGAGGTTTAAAATATAGTAAAAAAAAATTAAATCAGTGACTGGCTGCACAACAGTATCAACAAAGACAAATCACCTGACAGGATTATCTGATAAATGTCAGTGCCGTAAAAAACCTCCTGCTTTGCCATTTTAGGTGGATACATAAACGAAAATCTCTTTTCTAATGGAATTTATCTTCACCGTTTTTGCGTAGGCTAGGCTGCAGTCATTTTTATGATGCTGACATAAACTCATAAACTTCGACATGCAGATTATCTTAGTGAGCTGATCTTGCAGGTTGCTCCTCGAACTTTACGCTTTCCTGCGGTGTGATTAGGCCAACAGTAAACATTATCAACAACCAAGCTGGAGAAACTACGGTTTGGTGGTTCTTCACAAACAACGTAAAACATTCCTACGATGTCATTATCCTTTCCAACACTGTTCACCAAACTCTCACACAGCCTGGCGGATTAAAAATGAGATATCAAAGACATGTAAAAAAAAACTATCTCTAACATCTCTGGACTTGCTGGGACTAAGCCACTTAACGCGATAGAATGAGTGGGGGAATGCTGCAACTTTGCATGCTCTGTCAAACGACGGTGACGTTTCAGAGTAAATTTGGACGCAAACCGGACTTGCATGAGCTTGACTGTCACTGCAGAAAACCCTGCCTTTTCCCTGGAGATGTGATACATTTGCTCCATGAGCACCCTACTCACTGTGGTTGTGTCATTGTTTATGGTTTTTTATTCCTGCAAATAGGAGGGGTGATTAGCCCCCCACCCACTCTCTTCATTTCCTTCTCTTGCTTGCCTTATCCCACATGCCCATCTGTCTCTGTTTCCAGCCATTTTTCCATTTTCTCCCTCCCCCTCTCAATTTAAGGTGTTTGTATTGGACTGGCCTATTCCTTTACTATTATTAACCATAACACTACAGTGTAACCTCTGAGCTACAAGCCCAGCTCCCTAACCATTACACTACACTGTAACCTCTGAGCTACAAGCCCAGCTCCCTAACCATTACACTACACTGTAACCTCTGAGCTACAAGCCCAGCTCCCTAACCATTACACTACAGTGTAACCTCTGAGCTACAAGCCCAGCTCCCTAACCATTACACTACACTGTAACCTCTGAGCTACAAGCCCAGCTCTGAGCTAAAGCCATTAACCATTACACTACACTGTAACCTCTGAGCTGCCCAGCTCCCTAACCATTACACTACACTGTAACCTCTGAGCTACAAGCCCAGCTCCCTAACCATTACACTACACTGTAACCTCTGAGCTACAAGCCCAGCTCCCTAACCATTACACTACACTGTAACCTCTGAGCTACCCGAGTGGACCACATTTTCTACTTCTACACACTGATGATAGTGGCTTTGCTTCTGTCTTCTAGGACTCAAAGATATACACAGACCTTGTAGCCTAATTCACGCACATCAGTGACTTATCTCTGTGTATTTTTTGTAAATAATTATTTTATCTTTATTTTTCAGTTGATGGTTTGGCAATGAGTGCACACTGATGTCATCGGCTATCTGTCTGCAAGCACTTCAGGGTCATCTTAACCACGGCAGAGGGGTGGATGACCACTGACACCATGCGGGGGGGTTGGCCTTCAGACACAACTGATGCCGCCATATCTGATATACTTACATGTTGCCTAGCAACCCAATAACACGCACACACATTCCCACATAGAGTGTCACGCGCGGTCCATTACAGCTGGGGATATCGCATCCAGTGTTTGCAGTGGTATTAGGAGTAAACGGCAGTCAGAGGTTTAAAAACACCACCACACCCATACAGAGCCAGCTCCGGTGACGCTCTGTAACACAAACACGCTGGAGCACAGGGGTAAACAGGGAACTGGGCCGGCAGCCCATCTGTTCTGCTCTCCTTCGCTGCCCGTCGCACCGCTCCTCGCCTGCTGTCACAGACCACAGCCCTCTTAGTGAAACATGCAGCTTCACGATTCAAACTTGTTGGTTTTCCTGTGAGTTTTGTTTTTGTCAGCGGTGAGTAATCTGTTTTGCCCCAGGCCACCAGCATGGCCTCTCTTCTGCTTTTGACAGGCTCATTGCAGAGAGACACCATTGTTAGCTCATATTTTATGATTGCTATCAGTACAGTATCTCATGGTGATACAAACAGTTAATGTTTAACTTTTTTGTGATTGTCATACAATAAAGCCATACATGAATGATTAATTAAAATGTAAGTATAACATTTAGTATGAAAGAAAAAAATATATAAAGTCCCATGATAAACATTAACAAACGTCATGCTTTGGTTGTTATTGAAGAAGATGAAGGATAATGCAGTATCTCAGGAGAAGTGGTAAAATAGCCTTTTTTACGATGTTAACATTACTATAACAGTGAATTTGCATAGCACTTTCAAGCATACAGTCATCAGATCTTTAGCTTCTCCTTTAAGCAGTGAGCAGTAGTCAGATCTTTAGCTTCTCCTTTAAGCAGTGAGCAGTAGTCAGATCTTTAGCTTATCTTTCAGTGAGCAGTAGTCAGATCTTTAAGCAGTGAGCAGTAGTCAGATCTTTAGCTTCTCCTTTAAGCAGTGAGCAGTAGTCAGATCTTTAGCTTCTCCTTTAAGCAGTGAGCAGTAGTCAGATCTTTAGCTTCTCCTTTAAGCAGTGAGCAGATCTTTAGCTTCTCCTTTAGTCTTCAGATCTTTAGCTTCTCCTTTAAGCAGTGAGCAGTAGTCAGATCTTTAGCTTCTCCTTTAAGCAGTGAGCAGTAGTCAGATCTTTAGCTTCTCCTTTAAGCAGTGAGCAGTAGTCAGATCTTTCTCCTTTAAGCAGTGAGCAGTAGTCAGATCTTTAGCTTCTCCTTTAAGCAGTGAGCAGTAGTCAGATCTTTAGCTTCTCCTTTAAGCAGTGAGCAGTCAGTCAGATCTTTGCTTCTCCTTTAAGCAGTGAGCAGTAGTCAGATCTTTAGCTTCTCCTTTAAGCAGTGAGCAGTAGTCAGATCTTTAGCTTCTCCTTTAAGCAGTGAGCAGTAGTCAGATCTTTAGCTTCAGATCTTTAGCTTCCTTTAAGCAGTGAGCAGTAGTCAGATCTTTAGCTTCTCCTTTAAGCAGTGAGCAGTAGTCAGATCTTTAGCTTCTCCTTTAAGCAGTGAGCAGTAGTCAGATCTTTAGCTTCTCCTTTAAGCAGTGAGCAGTAGTCAGATCTTTAGCTTCTCCTTTAAGCAGTGAGCAGTAGTCAGATCTTTAGCTTCTCCTTTAAGCAGTGAGCAGTAGTCAGATCTTTAGCTTCTCCTTTAAGCAGTGAGCAGTAGTCAGATCTTTAGCTTCTCCTTTAAGCAGTGAGCAGTAGTCAGATCTTTAGCTTCTCATTTAAGCAGTGAGCAGTAGTCAGGCTCAATTCCTGTCAAAGCATCTGGGTAGTTTATATAAACTTTCCTGGCCTTGCTCTCTGAGCACTGTTTTATCAGTGCAAAGCCGGGCAAAGGGTTACGCTTTAATGTCTGCATTGGGAAGGGAGACGCTGCCCCCTACTGGTCACACAAAGCACTTTTGGCAGCCACTGAAGTTTCCCACACAGGCCCTCATTCAGTTACAGTATAAACAGCATACTGTCTTGACTAAGCTCGATTTAGCTACAGATATTTGAGCCCCATCAAAAACGTGTGTGTGTGTGTGTGTGTGTGTGTGTGTACGTGTGTGTGGATCAGATTCCCTGATCTTTAAATCATGTAGATGTGCTTAGCTGATTTTCTCCTGAGTACACAACATCAAGTGTAACTGTAAAAACATGACAGCAATTATTATAAGGTATGGTGCTCTATTTTGAACATTGTGGCAGCAATATTGGATACTACAATACAACATATTATCTTATTATCAATATATACTGAAAATTGTGTTTGGAGTGACTGGGTGTGTAGCAGGATATATGATTGTGTTAACTGGGCTGTGCAGCTGGTTCGAGTCCTTCAGGGTCTTTCACACCGAGAGTGCTAATTATCTTTTTTTGAGATTTGTGCTGGTCTTACAACCCTCATGTAACACACTGTACTTCATTTTGTACAATCAATAACAAATGTACAAATAAATAAAAATAAATCACATTTCTCGCTTTATACACTAAATGTTTGCAATGTGCAACAGGTGCAAGGGGACTTGTGGTAGTTGCATTTTGCATAAGGCTTTGTCTCCCCCTGGTGGTGGATGGGTCACCAATTTGGCTCTGCTTTTGGAGGTGAATGGGAAGTCAATGAGAAATTAATTTTAAGGCAAACATACAGCACGTAAAAACAAATAAACTGAAATGTAATGTTAACTTCAACTGACTAACCCCATCAAAAAATTACAAATACAGTCTGAATATCTACTTTAATCTCCATAAAGCCATAAACCAAACTATGCAAAAACATTCTACAGCAGAACTGCTGAAACTCCACCTTTTCGCCATTTTTTTCCAGCAAATTAACAGTAAACTGTGTCAGCTTGACTCAATCAAATTCATGTAATCTGCTGTTCACTGTCCAGTTCTGTCACTGCCCTGTTCTGTCACTGTCCAGTTCTGTCACTGCCCTGTTCTGTCACTGTCCAGTTCTGTCACTGCCCTGTTCTGTCACTGCCCAGTTCTGTCACTGTCCAGTTCTGTCACTGCCCTGTTCTGTCACTGCCCTGTTCTGTCACTGCCCTGTTCTGTCACTGCTCAGTTCTGTCACTGCCCTGTTCTGTCACTGCTCTGTTCTGTCACTGCCCAGTTCTGTCACTGCCCTGTTCTGTCACTGCCGTTCTCTCACTGTCCAGTTCTGTCACTGCCCTGTTCTGTCACTGTCCAGTTCTGTCACTGCCCAGTTCTGTCACTGCCCTGTTCTGTCACTGCCCAGTTCTGTCACTGCCCAGTTCTGTCACTGCCCTGTTCTGTCACTACCCTGTTCTGTCACTACCCTGTCATGTGTGAAACTTTCCTCACTTGCAGCTCTTTCCACTGATGATGGCCTCTGATTGAAATGCCAGCAAATTTAAACTATTTCCTGAAAATGAAATGCACACGCACACACACATATATATATACACACTCCATAAACATGTGAGTCTTGCTCTGTGCTGCTGGCATTTCAGTTGTCCAGAGCAGACAGAGCTCCAGAGCTCCAGAGCAGACAGGGCTGGGCTCAGCTGCTCCCCTCTTCTGCCGGCCCTAAAACTGGTGCTTCGTACACCTCCAGTTCATGACACATGTGCCAGACCATGATGCAGGTGTAGTTCCATAGCAACAGCAGCACCACGGTGATCAAAGCCAGGAGTACAATGGTGGCCAGCAGGAGGCGATGGGGAGTGAGGCAGGTGTGCTTCTCCTGCTCTCCTGGGCCCTTCTCAGCATCCTTTCTGAGCCTGGACTGCCGCAGCAAGTGCTTCAGGAAGGAGTTTGGGGACAGGTGGGGGTCCTCCTCACCTGCTCCTGCAACCCCCTGGAGACCAGACTCCTCCATTCCCCCCGAAAAGTAGGGTGTGACTCCCCCCTCCTCCTACACACTGGTGCAGCACTGCCGGCAGAACAACAGCGAAGACAGGGTTGCGCACACACACACACACACACACACACACACACACACACACACACACACACACACAAAGGATAAGGAAGCAGTGCAGAGTAACCAGGGATGATCCTTTTTGGATTTCATTTTTTTCCCCCCAAAAAAATCTGGAAATTTATCAGTGCAAATGCAAATCAGAAAATGTGGCAGCCCAAAAAGATTGAATATCATAGTATGAAAATAACAATGCAAATTTTTTGATAAAATAGTATTTGAATCCCTGACCGTGTAATGTACATTTCATTTGTTAATAGGGCTGAATAAGCGCATTACATATTAGGGCAACATCTCTTTGCATAAACTGAGTCTTTTTTAAATAGCTAAGAGGCACCGTATGAGGCTATTTAAACCCAAACATCTATGTAAACAGACGAGGAAGTAAATAGATACCCTCAAACTGCACTGAATCCGCTAAGCCAGAAGACAGTTTTACTGGCAGACAGCGTTTGGACTCGTTAAAGTCCTGTCAGACACAGCTATGAAAAAATACGTTCCTGTCCCGGACCTCTACACGCCAGACTGTTTTCGGCACTAATAAAAACTGCTAAGAGATATACAGTAACCAGAGAGAGGAGGCACCTCTCACCTCAACCTCAGGGCCCAAAGAGGCAGTTGCGCCCCTGAAAGTTACAAATTTTACGATATTCTGTATCATTTCCTTTCCGTTTCAGTCTAAAATAGAGTGAAGCTCGATCCTCGGGTGCCTCGCTAGAACGTAAGCACACATAACGCCTGTAACTTTGCAAACTGTTGTTTTAAGACCCTTAATTCTCTTGCATGTTACTAAAACCTTTTAAGTACTTATGTGGCTACCTTTGACAAAGACAGCGCAGCTGCTCATGTCAGCATTGCCCTGGCAGAGCAAATAACCTTTGCAACGTTATCACCAGAGCAACTAGCCGGATTAACCGTTATAAATCACCTATATTGCTTACCTTTTGCTTGGAAACTGAAGTACAGTGGAATCTGAAGTACAGTTTGCTCTGCACGAAAAAAAAATATTTTAAAATAAAAGTATAAATAAAAGTGCACAACTTTTCAATAAAACGATATTTTTAGCGGCTCAGCTTGACTCTTCGGTCTTGCTTCAGCTGCTGGTGTTTATGTCCTTACAGACTGGTGCTGCGCCGCCCACTTTGACACCAATCCAGGGTAAATTTCCTTTAGAACACCCAGAAAACTACACCCACGGCCGGCATGATTCCTCATACACTGGGGCCATATTCATCTATCTTTAAGCACCCAGTGATTTGTAGGCGTGGTGACGGTGTGGGTATCGCTTCCCCTCTCCGGGCACCAGACCCATGGGCCAGGCAGGCGTTCTTGCCTTGGATTCACTCTCCTCGTTGAGCTCACTCGGTGTATTGCCAGACAGGCACTCTGCGCCCTTAGGACCACTGATTCGTACAATTTAAAACTACGAACTATACGGTTGATGGCTACACCAAACAAATGCTTCGGTTTGCCGTCATCACTTAAGCGATTTTATTGGAAATTAATTAAGTCAAAACGGACGAGTAAATCTTAATTACAAAAAAGTAGAATTGTTTGCTGGTCAAAGTTAATATTGTCAATAATTAACGGATTTTACAATGCCCTCCGTAACATTTGGGACAAAGGAACGTTTTTTTCTTAATTTGGTTCTGTCCTCCACAACTTGAGAAAACCAGTTAATTCGTAATAAGATTCACAGCCGTTGTAAATGCTATTTCAAAATACATTTTCGTTTCATCATGAATTCATGAAAACACTTTTAATCCATAGTCCCCACATTTCAGGACACGATAAGGTTTTGGACATAGCTATGCTATGTATAGTACATTGGTGGCATATCCTTCACCTGCAATGACTGCTTGAAGTGTGACCCACAGACACCCCCAGGTGCGGAGTATCTCTGGTCATGCTCTGAAAGGCCTGCGCAGCCTCCATCGTCATCTCCGGCTTGTTTTGCCGGATTGTTCTCTCTTCAGCACATGAAAAGCATATTCAGCTGGACTCAGATCAGGTGACTGACCCACCAGTCAAGAATCATCCAGCTTTTGGCTCTGAAAAGCGCTTTTGCTTTGATGGTATGTTTGAGGTCATTGTCTTGCTGTAGGATGAAGGTCTCTTGCTTTGGTGGTGTGTTTGAGGTCATTGTCTTGCTGTAGGCTGAAGGTCTCTTGCTTTGGTGGTATGTTTGAGGTCATTGTCTTGCTGTAGGATGAAGGTCTCTTGCTTTGGTGGTATGGTTGAGGTCATTGTCTTGCTGAAGGTCCATCAAATGAGTTTGGATTGAGGTGCAGAATGTTACACAAAGGCACGAAAGCGCAGGCTGTGTGTCACACTTTACTTATTTGACCACAGGGTACTCCCAAACAGTCAATGTTTATTATATTACATGAAATTTACATCAATAAACGACAACCAAGTAAAAGCAAAAAGAGAAAAACAGTTTTCAGTTATAAAATAAAGGGGAAAGGACAGGTAGAGCGTGGCAGCCATCTTCATTTTTAAATTTCAAATGGGCCCGAATATATTTACATCTGAATCATAGGCTTCTGTTCTGACAGTCCAGATTCATGGCACAATGATAATTAATAAAAGACTGTATTATATTGTATATAACTGGTGCATAACTTGTTGTGAAAACCCAAGATTAGTTGTGGTAGTTTATGGCTCATTTTATGGCAGTCAGGATCGTGACCATGGCATCCATGTCAGCGCACTCTTTGTGGTTGTGTGTAATTGACACCACGTGGTTATGAAATGAACACGGCAACAACCGCTCACATGATACGCTGTTATGATTGTTGAGCCATGAGTGAGGGTCATTACAATAGAGCAGACACCGATTCAGTCTGGAGAGACCCATGCAAGCCAATGCTGGCTCTGGGCCTGTTGGGGTTGGTTGCCTGGGTTGGTTGGTTGGCTTTGTTGTTTACGTTATTGTGGGTATCATGACCCACCAAACAGGTGTAGCTGTGATATGTTACCAGTGGAGCAAACCAATGTGATTGGCTAAAGAAGCTCATTGTTCTGTCATTGACAGATAATTGCAGGTCCATCAATGCCTCGTTAAAATATTAAGTCAAAAGATTTTCAACATGTCCCCAAATTATCCCATTTAAAAAGCACTATCTAAAAACAACATGAAAAAAAACTAGTTTCTTATTGCTTTTGTGGAGTACCAGCACTAGATTTTGGCTTTGGCTCTCCCCTCCCATCCTATCCACAGTGCTCCCAAAGCTGCCACTAGGGGGCAGGTGTCCGGGGAGGGAATAGTGCACTGCAAGGCTCCAGGAGAAATCTGTCTGTCTGTCAGTCTGCCATGCACCTGGATCCACCAGTGTGAGTCTATTACCTGAGCCTGGTCTCTGAGGGCCGTGGTCAGTCACTGTCACTGTGGGCAGTGGTCAGTCACTCTCGCTGCAGGTAATGGTCAGTCACTCTCAGTGCAGGTAATGGTCAGTCACTCTCAGTGCAGGTAATGGTCAGTCACTCTCAGTGCAGGTAATGGTCAGTCACTCTCACCGCAGTGATCTGTGGCTATAGCTGTCTGATGTGGATGCCCAGCTGGTCGTAGATCTCCCTCAGTATCAGCAGCACAGTATCCTCAGAGTCCCTGTGGAGCACACAGGAGCAGAGGGCAGATGAGCCATCACTACATAAATGAAAGGGTAATTACTTTACTGCAGTAAAAGAGAAACTGGACCCCCCCGTTCCCCCCCCGTCCCATTGGTCCACCTTGGGGTGCCTCAGGGAGAATCCATGGCACAATGTGGTGCCAGAGGGTACACTCTGGGGGGGGCGGGGGTGGTGGTCCCAGCCCAGACGGCAGACTCAAACCCAGGGGAATCCCTGCGTCTGTCTTACCAGTAGCACAGGTGACTCTGGAGGGCAAACAGGTACTCGTTGAAGCTCTCGATCGGCTTCTCCTGCAGCACGTAATCGATGCGCCGGCCGCCGTTCAGCATGCCCATGCGGACGCTCTGATCCTCTGCCTTAAAGCCTGGTGACAGAGGAGATGGAGCAGAGAGCCAGGGGCTGCAGGTTTGAATCCCAGGTTATTGCTCGAGCAGCGGTGAAGTATAACTGTCAGGAAACTGGGCTTATAACTCAATTCCCAAGGACACTGGCATTGGACCCTTCAGTAAGGTGTGATGGTGTGCTGGAGTAACGGCACACACTTTTCACTGTAATGGGATTGGCTAGATGCAATGGGGCACATGTCTCACTGTGATGTGATTGGCTAGATGCATTGGTGCCCACTTTTCACTGAAATTTGATTGGCTACCTGACTCGCCAGAGAAGTAAGTCTGCTGCACTGCTTTGGGCCACTCCAAGGCACTTTTCAACAGTTCAGTCGGACTCTGTTGCCATGGGAAACTCTCCATTCCAGCTGTGTGGTTAAAACAAGGCCACAGCGGACGAAGAGGAGGAGGAAGAGGAGAAAAGACAAGATTGCAGTGGGGTCTGTGAACATGGAGTTTTGTGATTGTGTAACCAAAGCAACAGAGATCTGTGGCAGAAAAACATTAAGCATCGTTTGGTAACAGCCTGTTGGTCTTATTTCATTTTATACCTCAGCAGGAAAAGGTTTTTGGGATTTGGGTCAGATCTGCACCCCTACCTTGCGTGCTGTCAGGGGATGTGTCACTGCCGTTTGCTCCTCCGGCCACCAGAGGCAGCGTTGAGAGAGGCACTTGTGAGAGGGACTGCCAGGCAGTGCGCAGCGACCCCATCAGATCACTGCTCATGCGGGTTAGGCCTTCCTTCAGCTCTGAGGACAGAAACACTGTTTAGAGGAGGGAGTATTATTACTCAGTGAATGCCACATCAGACTGCTTTCTTGGGTCTGAACATGTTGGTGGTTTTAGGACAGGGCTATTCAACTCCAGTCCAGTTAGCCCACAGTATCTGCAGGTATTTGCTCTACCCCCATACCACACCCTCTGTTTCTCATTTACCCATTTACCTTCTTGGCTGGGGAGCTGAGCTGAGTAATGAGATCATTTGGTGTGGTGTGTGGTTGGAGCAGATACCTGAAGACCCTGCAGCCCTCAAGGACTAACCAGCTCAGACCCAAGAAACGAACCTGTGGAAGACTTAACCATGTAACTGACTGGAGTAATTGGTTACGTGAGCACTGAGCAGCAGTGAAAAGCGGCACACTCTGCCCCGTGTCCTTCCAGCACCATGGTCAGCTACCCCGGGCTCAGAGCAGCTGCTCATTAGCTGTGGGTCTCTCTCCTCTCCAGCCAATAGGGTGCTGCGGTACAGTGCTGCAGGAAGTGATCTCTCCTCTCCAGCCAATAGGGTGCTGCGTGCAGTGCTGCAGGAAGTGAGGCGTTAACGCCGCTGCTTACCCAGGTGCATCCGCTTCCTGCCTTTGTGATGGGGAACGAGCACTGCCTCCAGCCCCGCCTCGCCGGCTCCGATCAGGGGCTCGATCCTGTAGGCCACCGGGTCAAACTGAGGGGGAGGGTGGGGGGTGGGGGTATACACACACACATTCAAAGAGCAGCCATCACACACATTATAAGTATGAATATCCATGACTTTGCGACCCTGTTCTGAGGACCGAACGCAGAGTAAGGCGGGTGTGTACCGGGTGGTAGATGTTGTAGAAGCTCTTGCAGGTGGGGAAGCTGTAATTGGGGTCCAGGCGTTTCAGGCCGCGCACCGTGAGGAACATCCCTATGGGGGACCCCAGGGCAAATAGGGCCTGGGGGTGGAAGGCCAGCTGGGGGTACCTGACCAAAACCTGCGGGGGAGAACCATAGTGGGGTGCTTAGCCAGGATACCTCCTTCAGCGCTTAGCAAACTAGTATTCAGTTATCATTTTATTATATATGATATTACAGGCATTTAGTTTATATTCTGATACAGACTGATGCACAGTGCAACAACTGCTTAAAACAGGCTACAGCAGCGCAGTAAGGTTTGGCTGCAGTATTATTTAGGCCAGCGTTCTTAACTGTGAATAGTTATGTTTACATTTAGGCTTTTAGTTGACCCTCTTACCCAGAGCAAATTACGTTCCAAGAAGCTTACCTGCCCAATACCAATGTCCAGGTATGTGGAGTCCGCAGCATTGGCGATGGATGTTGGGGGCCCCGAGGCCCCGTTTGCATCTGTGCTGGGGGCCCACGTCTCCCCTGCAGCTGCCAGCAGGCTGAGGGGGCAGCCAGGCCCACCTGTATGGCACACCTGCAGGGCAGGAGAGAGAGCGCCATCAGCCTCGCTAGCAAGGGACCCGTTTATCTCTTATCACAGGAGCTTCAGCATAATTACAGTCTATATCAGGAGCTTCAGCTTCAGCATAATTACAGTCTATATCAGGAGCTTCAGCTTTAGCATAATTACAGTCTATATCAGGAGCTTCAGCTTCAGCATAATTACAGTCTATATCAGGAGCTTCAGCTTCAGCAGAATTACAGTCTATATCAGGAGCTTCAGCTTCAGCAGAATTACAGTCTATATCAGGAGCTTCAGCTTTAGCATAATTACAGTCTATATCAGGAGCTTCAGCTTTAGCATAATTACAGTCTATATCAGGAGCTTCAGCTTCAGCATAATTACAGTCTATATCAGGAGCTTCAGCTTTAGCAGAATTACAGTCTATATCAGGAGCTTCAGCTTTAGCAGAATTACAGTCTATATCAGGAGCTTCAGCTTTAGCATAATTACAGTCTATATCAGGAGCTTCAGCTTTAGCATAATTACAGTCTATATCAGGAGCTTCAGCTTTAGCATAATTACAGTCTATATCAGGAGCTTCAGCTTCAGCATAATTACAGTCTATATCAGGAGCTTCAGCTTCAGCAGAATTACAGTCTATATCAGGAGCTTCAGCTTCAGCAGAATTACAGTCTATATCAGGAGCTTCAGCTTTAGCATAATTACAGTCTATATCAGGAGCTTCAGCTTTAGCATAATTACAGTCTATATCAGGAGCTTCAGCTTTAGCAGAATTACAGTCTATATCAGGAGCTTCAGCTTTAGCAGAATTACAGTCTATATCAGGATATAGACTGTAATTATGCTTCAGCTTTAGCATAATTACAGTCTATATCAGGAGCTTCAGCTTCAGCAGAATTACAGTCTATATCAGGAGCTTCAGCTTTAGCATAATTACAGTCTATATCAGGAGCTTCAGCTTTAGCATAATTACAGTCTATATCAGGAGCTTCAGCTTTAGCATAATTACAGTCTATATCAGGAGCTTCAGCTTCAGCATAATTACAGTCTATATCAGGAGCTTCAGCTTTAGCAGAATTACAGTCTATATCAGGAGCTTCAGCTTTAGCATAATTACAGTCTATATCAGGAGCTTCAGCTTTAGCATAATTACAGTCTATATCAGGAGCTTCAGCTTCAGCAGAATTACAGTCTATATCAGGAGCTTCAGCTTCAGCAGAATTACAGTCTATATCAGGAGCTTCAGCTTTAGCATAATTACAGTCTATATCAGGAGCTTCAGCTTCAGCTTTAGCATAATTACAGTCTATATCAGGAGCTTCAGCTTCAGCATAATTACAGTCTATATCAGGAGCTTCAGCTTTAGCATAATTACAGTCTATATCAGGAGCTTCAGCTTCAGCATAATTACAGTCTATATCAGGAGCTTCAGCTTCAGCAGAATTACAGTCTATATCAGGAGCTTCAGCTTTAGCATAATTACAGTCTATATCAGGAGCTTCAGCTTTAGCATAATTACAGTCTATATCAGGAGCTTCAGCTTCAGCAGAATTACAGTCTATCACTGAAGCTTCAGCAGAATTACACAGTTTGTTAAAAGCTTCAGCAGAATTACAGTTTCCATTTCCACCCCCCTATAGCACCACTCTGTCTGAACACAGGCACACAGGAAGTGAGGAAGGAGAACCCTCAGGGTATAAACACTAGCAATCTGCTGGCCTGTAGCAGTTTCTCAGGAAATGTTTTTGGCTCAAATGGGATAAACACATGTGGATGCACTCTTCCTTTGTGTTTTTTGTTCTGCTCGTTATATAATCAGACCTCAGAGTTCCTCCTCCTCCCCTTCACCAGATTCAGGATCTTCTTGCGCGGCCCCAGCGGAATCCCAAGATCCTTCAGGTCCATCTCAGAGCACAGAGCCTGAAAAACAGGAAAGAATATAAAATATACAAAGTAACCGTCAAATAAATAAATCTATAATGGCACTAAAAAATGAGGGTGTCATGTACTGACGGGAGACTGAGATTCCATGAACCCCATTATGGGTGGAGCTACAGTCAGCTGTCAATCACTGACTTGTCTGAAACTCTCCAGAGCCGAACACAGTGAATCATATAATACTGAATGTTAGATCCTATGAGTTATGGTTCAGTGAATCTTCACTCCCTATCCACCTTCAGCTGGGTCTCACTCAAACGGAAACGAGTGCTCACACCACAGTCGCACATGGCAGGCAGGAAGTGACACGCACCAGAGAGTCTAGGTCCATCTGCTCCTGCTTAAACAGGCTGGTGTATTTCTCCAGGCCCAAAGCCTTCAGACCCTCCTCCAGGCTTTGGAAGTCCAGCAGAACCCCATTACTGGTGTCCATTTCCTGGGTACGAGTCAGAAAAACGCAGTTCCACAGAGATTCACTGTGCTAGAGGGCCACTGACAAGTGTAACACTAAAGGGATAAAACATCACATTATGGCACACTGTTAAGAGTTAAAGGTTTATAACGATTCAGAAGGCATCCATGAATAAATCCAGCTACATGGGGTAAGAGCACACTTCACCTCCAGTTTATGTACTGTTCATGGTAGTATCTATTACAACTTCCTGCTCTAAAGAACAACCTATACCCAATTATTATGCCTGCGCTCTTTGGTGGACAGATACTAACACAGAGCACTTTCATTAAAGAAGCCAGAAGCTGCTGTCGATGCTGCGCCCGGTCTGCCACAGATGTGGAATGTCCTGTGCACCTGTGAAACACTGTTCTACCACTAGATGGCAGTGCTGAACTTCAAAACCTGCAAGCTGCAGTGAGCAAGCTGGTCAAGCATACTCCAGCTCAACAAAGCAGTTATGGAGCACAAGTTCAATTTAACAAACAGGTACAACAGACAGAAGGTCTATTTTCTAATAAGCAGTATTAAAATATAATGACAGTCTAATCTAGAGACTGCAAGGAAAAGGAAGGGCCTTCTACTATGGATTCTGACACAGGCTGGATGTGTCTACCTCTTCACTCCCAGCAGCCTCTGGGCCAGGATCTGGTTTCTGATTGGTCAGGAGGTCAAAGAGAATCAACGAACCTGTAGAGGACAGGAAGGGGTCAAATGTCCGTTCACGCTGAATATAAACCAGTTCTTGGTTCACTGTGGTTGTTTAAATATCAGTCAGTGCTGTCTTTCATGACCAAAATTAACACAAACTTTCAAAGAATAACTTTCATAATTACTTCATAATTATTTTTTAGTATCTGTATACAGTAATTGCCTTCATAATCTGTACATAGAAGTAAGTTTTCTTGTTCTGTTCTGATGGTGTTGTGTTTTGTGTTTTTCATTGTAAACTGATTGCTCAGTACTCTGTACCATCTTGCTGAAAACGTGTCGAAAAAAAGAACAATAAAAATGTGAGTCAGGTGTGTGACCCAGCTGGGCCGCACACGGTCCGGGGGGGGGGGGCACACACCCAGGCTGTGTCCGGCCAGAGACACAGACCCGCTGAACCCCGGATGGCGGCTCAGGAACAGGCTGTGCAGGCGGTTGATCTCAGACACCAGGTGGTCCAGGATGCCCTGGCAGTAGGTGGGAGTGAGGTAGTAGAACAGGTCCAGCAGGGTGTCGTTTGCAAAGTCCCTCAGCCTGGTCAGACTGGGCAGGGTGATCCTCTGGATGTCCCTGGGGTGACAGAGAGGGGGGACATCTTTAAACTCACTACTGCTCAGAGAGGGGGGACATCTTTAAACTCACTACTGCTCAGAGAGAGAGGGGGGCCATGTTGGAGAGCCTACCTGGTCGTATAGTGACATCACTAGTCATTAAATTGGCAGTACTGATGTTTAGTGCATTTCAGAATCTGAGTGCCTCATACAGGTCACTGATTGGTTAAAGAGTCTCACACCTTGTTTCAAAGGCCTGAACTGAGTTCTGATTGAGAGGAGACCATAAAATCTTTCAGCCTCAGCAGGTCTTGAGCATGAGACGTATAATGCGTTGATACGAGGTGTGTCTGTGGGGAGGTTTGCTGGGTTGGGCCCATAAACTGGTTCAGTTTGGACTGGAAAAGCAAGTGGTGCAGAGAGCCAGAAAACCGAAGCTCAAAGAAGCCGAAACTCTCCGGCCACGCCCGCCCTTACCAGTCCACCCCTGTGGCGTCGCCATGCAGCGTGTCGTGCCAATTAACCGGCAGGAACTCCACCCGGCCCACGCGCTTCTCCTCCAGCGCCTCCTTAAAATGGGTGCTGAGGAGGTCCAAGGAGGCGCCCCTGAATCCATTCACTGCAGGGGTGAGCAGCCTTCAGTTAGGGCTTCTGAACTACAATGGGGACGGGGCAGTCTGATGATGACAGGGGTCAAAGTTCAAAGGTCAGCTGTACATACCGCACTGGACCAGGCTGCGGAAGCTCAGGTCACAGGCCGAGCCGATACCATGAACCATGAGCACCAGGTGGTCCACTGTCTCTGGCTCACCTGGATACAAAATTAATACAGCATTTATAATGCATTAATGTGCAAATAAACCCGTGTCTCATTCTCTCTCACAGACTCTCTCCCTCCGATCACTCACCCTCCGGTATATGGACCATGATCTCCTCTGTGCCCCTCTTGACGGTTCGGGGTTTGCTCTTCTCCAGCGGACAGTTGGGCCACTGGTCCTGTGTTATGAGCTGAGAGGAGAGAGAGCAGGACGGCCATGCTGGTGACCCATAATCCACTGCTGCTTCCTTACCCTACATCATCTCAGGGGCATTTGTGTTTTACGCTATATTGTCATTAAGTGGGCCTGCGTGGGGGTGTGGCTATGGACCGGCCAATCACAGAGCAGCGGTGCCCCCTTCACCTTCGGGCTGTGAAGAGTGATGGCGTCTCCTGAAGGAAACTCCAGCCTCCCTTTCCATTGGTCCAGAGTGACAGCGATCATGTAGGCATCCTGCAGTACATGGGACAGAAAGATAAAAACCGCTGTGTATGAGTGAGTGAGAAAAAATCAATAAGAGAGTGGGAGGGTGAATCAGTGAATAAAAGAGAGTGATTGAGATGAAAGAGAGAGGGAGTTTGAAGGTGAATGAGCAAGTATGTGAGTGAGAGACAGAGTGAGAGGGTGAAAGGTTCAGTGGGTGAATGCATGAATGAGTCAATGAGAGAGGAGATGTGTGAGTGTAAGTGTGAGTGAGAAGTAAACACAAGCGCACACACACACACACTCTAGGTTGTGGCTTAAGTCCTCAGGATAGGGTGTAAAATGGCCGTCCTTGTCCCCTTTGTAGAACCAGGTGCACCTGCGCACCTCGGCAGGTGCCTGATCCCAGTACACCGCACTGCGTGTCCTCTCCTTCAGCTTCACATCATAACGCCCGCCTTCAGTGGCCACTACTACCTCCCCGCCCTGCTCACCTGCACAACAACCAATCACATGTCAGTATTAGGGTCTCAGTCAAACACCCTGCTACTTTCACCTGGACAGCAACCAATCACATCTCAGTATTTGGGGTTAATCTCAGTCTCCGTTAACCTGCACAGCAATCAGTTACAAACAGTCTCTAATGATGAGCTTTGCTGCTGAGGCATGCAGAAATAGGAGCGCTTTATGGCGCTGAAGTGCACTTCCTGTGCCAGGCTAACAGAAGGCAGAGGCGCAGGTTCTCACCAGCCTGGTATGCTTCCTCCAGCCTGTGAGAGTCCGTCCAGCTGAAGGGTAGCCAGGTGTCTTTGGTACTGTCATGACGACGGTAGAACCAATGGGGTCTCACGGGCTCGTAGAGGGCTGGACAGTGTCCATGTGCGTGATCACGATTTCGAAGGAGCTTGACAGAGGTGGTGAGATTTCATTCACTGCAAGTGATCACCAAAGCAGGGATGCAAGAACATTACCAAAAATGTGACGTACTACAAAAAGTGGGAGGAGGAGAGGAAAAGATGTGAACTGTAAAAAAGAAGAAATTTAGGAAAGAAATTTAAGCTCCTTTAAAGACAAAAACAAGTAAAGGGGAGAATGACTATGGACACAGGTTAAAGCAACATGCTGGCAATGTTATTTAAATGTTAGGGACCTGAGTTTATGAGTCAGAGATTGCAGGTTCAAATCCAATGTGTTGAGTGAAACAAATCAAGCGAAGCATGAGCAAGATACTTCACTTGATTTGTTTTATTAAATATCCTGGAAAATACACACACCAGAAGACCATTTATATTTAACAAAACATGTGTGAGAAGTTTGAACATGTCATTCCCCTCCACTACCCCTGCCAGATCCTAACCACAAAATCATTTGTTCTTAACTTTGCCCATCACTGAGTAAAATGAAAATGGTGGAGGCAAACAGGGGTATAAACCATAGAAAACAGAGGAGAGAGAAAAACTCATATCACATATGAAATGCATACATACATACATACATACATACCAGCGTCATAAGACTGAACTACATGCAAAGCAACTCTTACGTAAATGTAATATGGCAATGAGGAACATAGCAGGACAGTGCTCACGGATAAGTCAAATGACAAAAGTCTGTTATCCACCATAAAGCCTTCTAAAATGACAATATTCTGCTGGAGTGCTCTGATATGTTGGATCTTTCCGATATTTTCAATTATATATTTTTTTTACATTGGCTTTTGGTCATTAATCATTTTCCCATCAATCAATTTCTATTTACATAATGTTTTTAAAATTTCCCCAGAGAAATCATGCAACGACGACCATAGTTAAAACATTGTCAATGTTTCCAGTTTTTCACATGTAGGATTAACTCATGTGTGGGACACAAACTATAATTCAAACGCAGGGCCAGTCTCTGCAGGCTGTTTTTACCCCCTCTCACATTTAGATGCTAATCTGCGCAGTTTCATATGTTAGACGGTGTTACGGCAGCAGCGGGCGGAGCATCCTCCGAGCACAGTGGCACAGAAAGCTACACGACACATCAATCGCATTATGCCTGTTAGTCCTCTAGAAATACACCCAAGGAACTAGACTACATTTTCTTGCGTTTAGCGACGACCTCTGTAGATGTTTTTGTAACCTCACATAAACGATAAGAGCTAGGCTAACTGGTGAAATCCAGCAACAACAATCAGCCAACTGGCTACTTAACACACAAACCCGCGCTAGCCATGCAACGCTACATTGTTTAAAAATGTACCTGTGGTGATGGATTAATTGTATCGTTTTCCGTCTTCACTTCTTGCCTGCAAAGGTACACTACATACACCAGCACGGATATTTAACAGCCGAACTTGCGGAATTTGCAGATTATTGAAAATATTCCTCGGAAACTGAAGAGGGGAACAGTGCGGTCTGTACGGTAGCATGTGTGTTCTAACACAGACAAACCTATGTTAATCACAAGGGTTTAACTCTTCCTATGCAACCTGGCTAATCAGTAATGAACGGTGAGGTCATTTCTTGTGAAATAACCTATAGATACGGACACTCAGACGCTGCTTTTCGTCCCAGCTAAACCCGCTGGTGTGGCTGCTCCCGGATTAGCGCTTGAGTCTGTTACAAACGGAGATTGCCAAACGTCACCTAATCACAGGGCGACTTTTGTCATTTAACAAGAAGCCCACATATTATCATACATTATTTTTCTCTTTGATGGTTAAATCAACACGGGGTGTTGGGACAGTTTCATATTTTTTGTAATACGATGACGACCTAGCCAAACATGTTCTCTGAAGCTGGTACGTCTCAGCTTTCACGGAGCTATTTTAGTGATGTCGCCAGTGGCACCCTCAGAATTTTTTCATAGGGGTGACCAGATGGGGCCACAGAAAACTCACCCAGTGTATTTTTGTCAGATTTTGTTTACTTGCATTTGGCTTTTATTGACTTGGTCAGTTGAGGGGTCGGTCCGCTTTAAACCATATAAGTTTGTTTCGGTTGCATTACACAGTATCGGTTCTTATCAGTGATCAGAGACGCACAGCGGTGTTTGCTCATATGAAGGTAGATTGCTCGAGACACAGGGTGCAATGGTAGCCCGTCTGTGTGTGAACATACATGTCAGTCCAGAGTCCAACACTGTAACGACCACACATTCTGTTCAACATACATTAAGGAATGCTATTTACCTTCAATGCAAACAGGCAGGAACAAGTAGGGGGGAAATGTAAGATGGAGAAATATTCCGTAATAAGTGTCTAAATGATTGACTGAAGCATGAGGGGAAAAACATGTTAATACTTATACAGCTTTTTTTGTTATCAATATTTGGGGATGGAAGGGGGATATGCCTGAGGTAGGCTGCAGCAGAATTCACACTATGAAATCCTGTGAACATGGATGTGAGCATTTTTAATGGCATGTCCAATACAATAGTACAGTGTTCAAATAATAAGGGACAAAACAATATTATTTTGGTTGAACGATGAGGGATAAGCAGGATAGTCCTGTTTGCCATTGCCGTTATTGGAACAATACATACACAGTACATGTGACCATTGTGCGAGTGTCTAAGGGAATCTGTCTGAACAAAGTGCAGTGTGCTGGGCCTGTAGGGGAATGCCGAGCCATTAGTGGACATGTAAACGTCAGCAATAGAAGATAACAGCCCTGCTACAGCACGAAGAATGAGAAACGGGAGGTTTTCCGCTCGGTGAGACAGTCGTCCCTCCTGTGGTGTCGTGCCATGGTCTTCAGTCTTCATCCCTGACACCCTGTTGCTGATGTACACACAGCTTGCTTTAATGTATGTGGGTCCACCTCTCTTCATAGTTAAAGGGGAGGCCTCCAGCTGTTCCGTCATGGTGAACGGTGTTTGCAGTCAATACTGATCCTGAATGAGGCATCATGGGAGCTCAGCATGGCACTTCGCCTCCAGGCAGAGGTGTCAGACTCGGGTCCTGGGGGGCCACGGTGTCTGCTGGTTTTTGGTGTGAATTTAAATCTCTGATTGGTCACAGAGTCCAAACACCTGATTTCCAAGGCCAAAAATGTGAAAGGAAACGCTCCAGGACAGGAGTTTGACACCCCTGACTCACGGTTTTCTCTTACTGGGATTTCCCAACCTCCCTCCCTCCTCCTTTCCTTTTCTGCCAGCTTGAAATGTCCATTTATGTTTTCAGTTTTGTCTCACTGCTCTATGTCCTCTAAAGAGAGCGGTGTCAGTCACCAGCTCTCTTACTCCCCCTGCAGGACACCAGCTGAAGTGTCACGCTCAGTCTCTAAGCCACACGATGAGAGGAGTCACATTTCCAGGTTGAGTAGTAGAGGCACAGATTCTTAGACTGTCTACATCCAGCCTTCACATCCTACTGGATAATCTATAGACTGCATCTAAATGACAAACTTTGATGGGCTAAATTGTCCTGTCCTTGACATTATGTATTCATATTCACTCATGTTTAATCAAAAGAAAAACTGTTCACCTGGTAAAGCTGACTGGTGTGGGGATGATGGTCAATTTTAAAATCAGACTTTGTGTTTGTTTCAAGTGGACAGAAAACAACAACACTGATGCACTCATTACAAACAGATATTTTCTACAGCAGGACTCTGAGGCGCCTCTGTGAAAGGAGTTAATGGCTCACTAAGGAAAAGTGTGTTTCTGCGAGAGAAAAGGAGATGACGTGACAAAGAGGTCAAAGGTCAGGTGATGTGTCAACAGTGGGCCATAGGGGTGAAGTTTCTCTGCTTGTGAGCTTTGCAACGTGTTTTTCTTATTTTCTAAACCTTGAAGTCTGTGAAGTCGGGGCAGAATCACACTGAGGCCAGCAGACAGGTAAAATCAGACAGAGAACTTTAGCCCAGTGATGGGAGAGTCAGGTTTCATAAATGGCATACCAGTGAGCTGGCAATATACTGTAAACCAATCAAAGAGATTGCTCTCCACAGGGAAACGCAATCACTGGTTAAAATCAAGGCCTAAAAATCTACAGTAAAAAAAAATATAAACCTACTTTTGGTTATTTTGGTTCATTCCCAGAAATATTTGTTTAATTCCCCCAAAAACATAATAAAAAATAGAAGACATTCTGTTTAATCCCAGCGCGCATTTTGATGGCAGAACAGAAGATAAGATGAAGGAACACTCATGATGAGGCCAAACTGTTCAGAACACAGTTTTATTGAAGTCAAACCTTCGAGCAAGTCTGAAACCTCTCCCATCTGTGGAATGTTACGTAGAAACCCTTCTGACAGAGGAAAAACATTTTCTGAAATCAATTTTCTTTTAAATAATAATAAAAAAACAGTCAAATATGATGTACAAAAATACGTTCCTACAGTACACACATTTCAGAAGCTAAATAGTACAGGCATTCTATAGACACCGCGGCTAAGTGACAACTGAGTCCTGTGCAATCTAGTTATGTACAAATTTGGACAAGCATTCTTTTACACAATGCAACAACAGTGGCATTAAAAACAAACAAACAAACAAACAAAAACGTTTGGAAAGTCAAACAGCAACAGCACAGACAACCTGGAGACACCTTAGGGTGGTTTCATAACATTTGAGTCTCGTAGAGGATTTTCATTCCATCCAAGCCCACATAATGCCAGAATGTGCACGTTTACTCCATGTTCATAATGAAAATTCAACAGCCATTACACGAAAGCATTACACAAAACCAACAAACCTGAAAAAGGGTCATGGGCAAGCCTGCCAGGAAGATTCTGAATATAATCCCTTTCAAAGTATGCATATTTAAAAAAGAACAGTCCTTTTTACATCTTTATATATTCAGGAGTTAGATCATCTGTTGACATGTGAAATAAAAACAAAAGACCAGAGTACCGTTTTCAAAGTATGATGAAATCATGATGTGTATAAACATATTTAAATATTAATTTAAAGAATATACATTTTGAGGTTTACAGAAACCAATCTGTCATTACCATGAAAATACATTGCACCATGTAATATATCGAGTATTTATATACAACAGGATGTACCGTAAGAGCAGTTTGTTTTGTTGAGATTATGTTCATGACCAATGTGGTAGCGTATGGTTTCTTTATTCGTATTTATGCTGTCTTGAGTGAAATTCTTTGATCCTGAGGTGCAGTCAAAGGCCATCAGCTTTGGCTTGGCTGACTCTCTCAATACTAATTAAAACTCAATAATCACGTAACAACAAAAAGCACAGCAACAAAAAAAAGCAGCTTAATTTTGACCAGGGTTTTGGACTGGAGAGGATGTGTGTTGATTCCAGATGGGTATGAATCTAATTGGATAACTGGAGTCCAATGGGATAAATATACTGACTACTGTCCGTAGAATCTGCAGACCACTGTCCGTCCAATGAATCAAACTGGATCACTGCCAATCTTTCAGCCATTCTGTCAGTTCCCAGAATTCATTGCAGCACATAAATGTGAGTGACAAACCACATTCTCTTCCGGTCCTCATGGTACAACAAACGCCCCATACTTGAGAAAAAAAAACATAAAACATAAATGATTCTGTTCAAAGCAATAGAATGTGTCCGAATTCAAGGGCAGATGAAGCCGGGTTCGGCTCAAATTCCCCCGTGGGTGGTTTGTGCTGATATAGCAGCTCAGCCCGCCGGGCAGAACCAATGAGTGAACCTGTGACTCGGCATGCTTAAGTCACTCTCCACCCCTTATCTGCTAACAATCCTCAAAACAAAACAAAAAAACAAACAAACAAAACCATTACGAAAGCATTACACAAAACCAACAAACCTGAAAAAGGGTCATGGGCAAGCCTGCCAGGAAGATTCTGAATATAATCCCTTTCAAAGTATGCATATTTAAAAAAGAACTGTCCTTTTTACATCTTTATATATTCAGGAGTTAGATCATCTGTTGACATGTGAAATAAAAACAAAAAGACCAGAGTACCCGTTTTCAAAGTATGATGAAATCATGATGTGTATAAACATATTTAAATATTAATTTAAAGAATATACATTTTGAGGTTTACAGAAACCAATCTGTCATTACCATGAAAATACATTGCACCATGTAATATATCGAGTATTTATATACAACAGGATGTACCGTAAGAGCAGTTTGTTTTGTTGAGATTATGTTCATGACCAATGTGGTAGTGTATGGTTTCTTTATTCATATTTATGCTGTCTTAAGTGAAATTCTTTGATCCTGAGGTGCAGTCAAAGGCCATCAGCTTTGGCTTGGCTGACTCTCTCAATACTAATTAAAACTCAATAATCACATAACAACAAAAAGCACAGCAACAAAAAAAGCAGCTTAATTTTGACCAGGGTTTTGGACTGAATAGGATGTGTGTTCATTCCAGATGGGTATGAATCTAATTGGATAACTGGAGCCCAATGGGATAAATATACTGACTACTGTCCATAGAATCTGCAGACCACTGTCCGTCCAGTGAATCAAAATGGACCACTGCCAATCTTTCAGCCATTCTGTCAGTTCCCAGAATTCATTGCAGCACATAAATGTGAGTGACAAACCACATTCTCTTCCGGTCCTCATGGTACAACAAACGCCCCATACTTGAGAAAAAAAAATGTAATAAAACATAAATGATTCTGCTCAAAGCTATAGAATGTGTCCGAATTCAAGGGCAGATGAAGCCGGGTTCGGCTCAAATTCCCCCGTGGGTGGTTTGTGCTGATATAGCAGCTCAGCCCGCCGGGCAGAACCAATGAGTGAACCTGTGACTCGGCATGCTTAAGTCACTCTCCACCCCTTATCTGCTAACAATCCTCAAAACAAAACAAACAAAAAAACACAACACACTCAATTCCCCTCACAGAAGCCTTGGATTAACGCCATTACATATCACAGCACTGTACAAACAGAATATGTGTAAAAATATAAATTGCTGAAAAAACACACACATAAAATTCCCACCAAAACAACATTTTCAAGTATCCTTTGAGGAAGGCTGTGAGAGGTGTGAAATGTTAGCCGCAATGACCGAGTGGCTCAGTGTACTGCCGCTGCACGTGGGGTTCGCACGTTTTTGGCCTAACTGTGTGTTTCTGTCTGAAAACTCAAGAGGTGAACTTGCCTTTTGTCTGTTTTCTCTCATTCATTTTATTACTTCATGACCAATGATACAAGGTCATACATTACAATACTACTTTTAATATATACTAATATCTATATCTTAAAGGACAATAACAGTAGACTGATATACCTGGTGTATTTGTTTTTGGTTCATTGTGGCAATGCGTTTATCTGTGATACATTTATCAAAAGTGACTTTATTTAATATTTATGTCAAATGTGCTAATATATGCACAATTCTATTTTCAACAATGCAGTACCATCCCCTCTCTGTAGCTGTTTGTGCACTTGTGCATAGTTACTGACAAGAGGTGGAGTGAAACTGCAGAAAACAACAGCCATTGGTTGAAAATGTTACTGATGGTGGGTAAAACCCCACCCCCTTCTGCCTCCTCCAATGAGATGTCTCCGAATACAGGCATTGATTTTGAGGAGTCCATCCTGAGCCAAACTATTTTCCATTTCAGAACAACCATTTTTGATTATGGCCTTGCAAAGTCACATTTGATACTTTTATCACAGTCATATGATATCTCATTGCATCAATGAATTATGACATTGTCAAACACTAAATTATACTGCTATTATCCTTTAATATCTAGTTATGGGGTCCACAAGTTCACACCTGATTGGTTCATGGTCAGTGATGGACAGCAGGTGATCACCTTGCCCATAATGAGATTCATGACCCCTCACACCTCTAGATTCAGGGTTTCGATGAAGCCTCCCTTTCTTATACAAGTGCTGCTTCATTATAAAGTGACCAACAACAGGTGAAAAAAACACATGTAGGTGCACCTGTTTCAGACAGGAGTAGATTAAGTACACACAAACGCACAGGTTATGAAAGCTCAAGAAGTTACTTCACATCACAACAGCTACTTGCCATTTAATTTTAATAGTCATTATAGTATTTCACAATGAGGCAGGGGTGGGCTTTGCTCAGGGCGCTGGTGTGTTACTTTAGCCTAACAGCAAGCATGGAGACACGAGCAGCTACGCTACACTACGCCGTGAACACTAAGCCTCCAGAGGTCGGGTTGAGTACGCCGGCTCTGCTCAACCGAAGTCTTTGTAACAGAGATCCTCACTCCTGGACCTGGAGAACCGAGGGGAAAGCCGACTTTGGTTTTCATTTTTATAATTACCGACTAATTAAGACCCGAGAAGCCAGGTGAGACGAGTTAATTGCCAAACCAGATTAAACGGTTATGTGCCGCCTAAAAAATAACCAAAAACCAGCACACCTGGAGCTCTCCAAGAGGAGAGCTGAGTACCACTGCTTCACAAAAAAGGCCCTTTCCCTCTCAGCAATATATTACATTAAAAAATCAATATAAAAAAAGGGTGCAAATGATCACAACACTGTAACTGGTTAAACGGGAGCAGCTGAGTTTTCTGTTGAATTAACAGAAAAAGAATTCAACAACTGGATGTGATATACAACTGATAAAAATGTTCAAGGCATTGTAGATAGGAATCATATAAAAATAAAACGTAACATACTGAAGATAAATGCAAAAAAAGGCAATTAAGACACACAGGCCATGGTTACAAAACATTACCAACACTTATGAGTGAAATGTGAATACATGTATCTAAAAATAATAATAATCTCTTTGCAATAACACATTGCATCTCCTTCCAGAGGTTCCTAAAGATACCATTCTACCCCTCGCCATGGTAACAGAACAGGTGACAGGTGTGATTTCTGTATGAGTGGGCAGTGCCTCAGCTTTGAGGGGCTAAACTGGACCACGGTATCTGGTGTAGATCATGATGTGCACAGGTTTAAGGTAGCGGGTTAAGTTTCCACGGAAACACGGGCAGTCGGGTTTGCTCTAAGCGTGACTCATAGCACACTTCCCTCTGATTCATCCTCCACAAACGCTCATAACTCCTCAAGTACAGACTCCCATTTCAATCCCTGTAAAACACGGTAACTTCTAGAACAAATCATTTTCGTAAACAATTCCTTGAGGGAAAAAATAGCTATCTCATTCAATAAACAACCATCTTCCTCTGTGAAAGCCTTCTAAACATAAATAAATATATTTTATCCTTAAATTTCACCAATGATTTTCTCCCCCTCTACCTTTCTGGAATTTTTGAACAGGAAATTCTTGAACACTTGCCAATATGATTTTAACCTGTAAATGCTTCATGCCAGATCAGTAATAGAGGTAGGAGTAGAGGAAGGGGAAAGAAGCTTCACTCCATCTAGCTTTCGCCCATTCACACCACCGTACTCACTGCAGCACAACAGAAACAAAGACAATCCTCCGCCATAAAATGGTTTTTAAATACCTGAATTTGCCAATCAACAAGCTCTTTGGAGCAAAGAGTCTAGCTGCTGTGACTGTTGTAATGGACCATTCTGAGAATACAAAAGCTAACGGCTTCCAACATCTGCACTGTTGCATCAATGATCATGCAGGTCACCCAGATATTCAACTCCATGAAACTTTACTAGCTCTGTCTCCCTACTGTTTACCCTGAAATATCCCCTTCTACTCTCTGAAACATCATGAAGAGGAGCATGATCAAGTGAAATACTGGAGAAATGGATGTTGTATACCTTAAAATAGCACCAGAGACTGCCGTTGGTGGCCTGATCCTCTCATAGTTAAGACAAACGGAGGACAGAATTTACGCACTGGCTGACTATCTAGAGGGTCTTCATAATCTCTGGCAGGATCTGACACAGAGACCAGGGCAGGTCTGTGACATGTCTATCTCACCCTCAATAAACTATACAAAGAGTACACAAGAGAAATGTTAATAAAATAAGCAATAAATACAATGAATAAATAAAAAATAAAATTCATTTCATATCATGGTTTGATTTTTGCTCGGTGATGATTGCTTTTTTAACCTTATATTGGCACCATCACCAATACCTCTTCTCCTGTTCAACAGTTTCTGCTGATGACATCATCATCATGGGACCACATGATGATCACATCATCATCATGGGACCACATTAGTGTCATTTTCACATAAGTGCACACTTATGAATATAACAGATTTAAATTCACATACACTTACAAAACTGTGACATCTTTTTGTGACTCACAGGCTCTTTTCATTTATCTTGGGGAGAGGCCTAATATGGTTTGGCATATTGAGGAAATTTGTATTTTAATTTTGTAAAAAAAAAAAATGTCAAGGTTTTCGAGCCATCTGACTTCATCAAACTTGTACAAGTCACATGATCACCATCGACGATGACTGCGAGGCATGAAAAATGTGTGAGACCAACATATTAAAAACATCAATTTTTTTAGTTTTTGCTTTTTACGGGACACAACTCTCAGCAAGACAATGCAAGAGGATGAATTTGTAAACATATACATATAAATATATCAATAAATATATCTTTAAAAAATCTACCCAAGTTAAAAGAAGGCTTTTTGCTCCTTAATTGCAGTTCATTAAGGATGGCCGTAAAATAACATGCTCCAAATGAGAATGGCGCCTCAGTTCATTTATATCCCGCTAACATTGCACATTTTACTCTCCCAATCTTTCCCAAGATCATCATCATCATCATATATACGTTTTTTTTTTTTTTTTTGTATTTTTTTTTACAAGAGGTACATAACACAAGGTTATTGTTTTTTTTGGAGTGAGTTTTGTTTGAGAAAGATTGCGAGGCTCCCAGTGAGGTTTTCGCACAAACCGTCACCAACACGCGGGCGCTCGCGGGTAACCATGGTAACGACAGGTCAAAAACAACAACAAAAAAGAGTGAGCAGCAAGGGTGTCAAGTGTCTGTTCCTATCACCTTGGAAAAAGGAATTCCGCCGCAAACAAAACAAAAAATGTAAAAAAAATAAAATAAATAACGGTTCTCAACCGTCAACACTGTTATATTTGGAATTGTTTAATTTCTGCTCATTCCCTGCCCGTGAAGAGTGTTCACACTTGCTTGTTTTGTTGTTGTTTTTTTTACGACCGGTAATTTCAGCCTTCCCACTGACGTTCCACCCTCCCATGTCCCTCACCCAGTGTGTCATGCCGGAGGTTGGATTGTGGATTTGAATTTGGCAGACACCCTCCTCCTCCACCCTTCCCCCTTGTCCTGTACCTCACGCTGTTCTCCCTCCTCACCAGCAGAGGGCGCTGTCACCCTCTCTCACCCTTCCTCCTCCTCCTCCAGCTCCAGCTCCAACGGCTCCAGTTTGACTGTGACCTTGCCCAGCTGGATGGAGGGGTCCAGGGGGCTCAGGGGGTTGTGGCTGGGGCAACAGGGGCGCCCCTCCAGGGCAGAGGGAACCAGTGAGCCCTTCTCATGGTCCCGGCAGAACGAGGTGGGGCAGAACTCGCAGAAGGAGGATGCGGGACGCTGGCATACGCTGCAATGGTGCCAAGGACACTCCCATCGCCCTACACAGAGACGCAGGAGAGAGACGGGTAAGAGCTGAGAATTACACAGCCTGTCTGTCAGTCAGCCAACCTTATCCATCAATCTATCAATCAACTAATCAATCAGATGGAAGACTCAGAACACTGAGCTGGGACTCTCCTAAGCAATCAAATTTACCAATCAGTCAGCAAAGCAATCACATGGGAGGAACTGCTGTGAGTTCGGACTGACACGGCCAATCAGTTTAAACCATAACCCAATGACTGTGGGGGAGGCTGGTCAGATGATTAATAAGAAGAACTACAGCCATCAAGCGACGGTCGCGACAGGGAAAACAGGCTACAGTCGACATCCAACCTACCGAACGGCGGTATGGTCAGGTTACGGTGGTGATACCTACCGAACGGCGGCTTGGTGAGGTTCAGACACAGCAGGTGGTAGGCTTTGGGGCAGTCCTTCTTGTCGCACATGACCAGCTCGCCGCCCTCGCTGCAGCGGAAGCAGAAGTAATCGTGCGTCTGCCTGCTCTCCACCTTCACCCTTCGCTTCTTGGGCTTCAGCCGTGCGTTTCGCGCCTTCTCCTCCTTCTCTATCACCACCGCACTCTGAGAGCAGGAGGGAGGGGGAGGGTGGCACAGAGACAGTAGTCAACAGAACGGAAGGGGCATGGGTGGAAATTGGTAAAGGGAAAATTCTGCACTGATATCTGGCAGTGTTTCACAGCTGGATACTGCCCTTAGTTTGGCTGAATGCGCTGCGTAAGTGTCTCTGCGTGTGTGGGAGTACGTGTACAAGCTTGTGCATGGGTGTGTGTGTGTGTTTGTGTGTGTGTGTGTGTGTGTGAATCGTCACCTTGGGTCGCACTCCCAGGAAGCCGCTGCAGTTCTCCTCTCCGCACTGGCAGGTGGTCCGCCCGTTCCCCAGGCAGTCCAGGTTATAGTTAAAGGTCAGTTCAGCCTCTGTGGAACACACAATGTGTTTGAGCACACAGGCACACACAATCACGCACACACACATAATCATGTTCACTTAAAGACATTCACTGGTGCATGCTAAACTTATACCAATGCAACACCCATGTCTGTATTGGGTTATCTCACTGGATGCAGCTGACGCTGCGTTTTGCTTGTGCTCCGACTGCACGCTACGCAAAAGAGAAGCAGACAGAGCCGAGGAACGCGTGGGCGGGGCCTTACCCGCCTCGATGTCGCACACGGCGAACAGGCCGATGCGGACGTCCCCGTTCACCGTCCACTTCTGCGTCTCGCAGTTGGGGCTGCAGCTGTGGTTCATGAAGCGGGAGAAGTTCCCCTTGGGCCCGGCATCGATCACACGGTCCTGTGCAGAGCAGAACTGAGCACGGTACCAGCTCCCTAACCATTACACTACACTGTCTGAGCCAGCTCCCTAAACATTACACTACATTACTGTAACCTCTGAGCTATAAGCAGCTCCCTAACCATTATACTACACTGTAACCCAGCTCCCAGCTAACCATTATACACTGTAACCTCTGAGCTGTAACCTTATACTGTAACCTCTGAGCTACAAACCATCACACTACACTGCCCTGAGCTCAAGCCCAGCTCCCTAACCATGTACACTACACTGTAACCTCTAAGCTACAAGCCCAGCTCCCTAACCATTATACTACTGTAACCTCTGACACCCAGCTGTAACCTCTGAGCTACAGGCCCAGCTCCTGAGCTCCCTAACCATTATACTACACTTTATCATTAACCATTACACTACACTGTTAACCTTGGTGAGCTATAAGCCCAGCTAACCATTACACTACACTGTAACCTCTGAGCTAGCCCAGCTTGGTCAAGCCCAGCTCCTAACCATTACACTACACTGGTTCTCATGAGCTACGTTTGAACCTCTGAGCGCTGCCTGCATTCCTCACTGCCTCTGTCCCAGCTATCAGCTCACCTACAAGACAACCATTACTCCAACCTCAGCAAAGTCCCCCACTGCAACACAAGCCAGCAGGCCCAAACTCAGTTCCAGGGCTAACTCCGCATTCCTCTGCGTCTATCAGCTCACCGACATACTCCATCACAAAGTCCCCCTGCAACACAAGGGGGGCTGGGGAATATCAAAAGAGGAATAACAGGGTACAATTTATCATGACATATCCTGACACTGTATTTCTATCATGACATATCCTGGCACTTTATTTCATGATAAATGAAGATTGCAGAAAGATGAATTCACTTTGATGATTTTATTATTCTGGATGGGTTTGTCAACAAGGTAGTCTCAGCTCGTTTATTTTTCCCTGTTTCCCCTAACCTGAATGAATGAATAGCAACTTATAATGTCACTACGACAAGTATGAGCACGACTTCTGCTATGTCAAATAATACTACGCTGACTACAACTACTACTAACGACAGCAACAGCAGGTATAATAACAGTGTATCAAATAATGAGACTCGTGCTCAAGAAAAACACATCTACCTCCAGCGATGCGTAACAGCAAACTGAAGACAACGAGCAGATGCTTCCAGGGTCAATGCACACCACATGGTTTGCGCATGCGCGCTGCGGTTTGACTTGCTTAAGCCCATGCCTCATTATTTAATAGCCACACCTCGTACTTTGTTTCACGGCTCCCCTCCGAACCCAAAGTTCACACGCACCTTCTTCAGGTCCTGTTTGGTTTTGAGGCCCCAGCCGCGGCCGTCGGTGCGGATGACCTCGGTGGGCGGGCCGCGGCCCTGGCTGAAGCACTGGTTCTGGCAGCGGGCGCCAGCGGGGCACACCTCGGGATGGCACTCGTACTGCAGCATGCGGTTCAGACACTGAGACTCCTGGCTGCACGGGCTCTCGTCTGTGGGCCGGCAGTTACAGCGCGGGATCTCCGACAGGTCCGCCACGTGCACCTGCACCTTACCTACGGGCTTATTGGACTGGGGGAGGGGGCAGTGCGTTAGACGGGGGGAACGGCATGGTGTGTGTGTTTGTGCACAGGAATGTAAATACACATGTGAGAGTGTGTGTGCATGATAGTGATTTTATGTGCATTTGTGTCAGGGCACGTGTTTATATGCGAGTCTGTCTTATCTTAACAAACTTGTCAGGTGAGAGTTTACCTAAATGAATTTGTGGGGGGTCTATCTTGATGCATTTTAAGGGGGGGTTTACCTTGATGAACTTGTAGGGTCAGAGTTTACCTGGGTGAATTTTAAGGGGGGGTTTACCTTGATGAACTTGTATGGGGGGAGTTTACCTGGGTGAATTTTAAGGGGGGATTTACCTTGATGAACTTGTATGGGGGGGGGTTTACCTGGGTGAATTTTAAGGGGGGGTTTACCTTGATGAACTTGTATGGGGGGGGTTTTCTGCACTGGTGACGCTCCTGTTCCAGAGCTTCTTTGCTCTCCCTCTGAGCCTTCAGCTCCTGGAACCTTTTCGCAGCCTCCTCCAGCGCTGCCAAACACAGAGATTTGGTGAAACAGGGTCATGGGTGGCAGCCAGTCAGCCAAGTTAAACTTATCGGCTTCAACTCTTGTCAAGGACAGAAAAATTTTCTGCAACTGCTTTTCAGATGAGTGACAACAATGCACATTTTAAATGCATCACCACAATACAGACTCATGTAAATGTAATCGTGTGGATTTTCATTGGTCAGTATGTTGGTCACATGGCCCTCCCTGAAAGACCTCACCTTTTTTGAAGGTCTTGTTGATGCCGATTTGTCCGTCGGCGATGTTCCTGTCGCTCTCCACATAGGGGAACACCCTGCCCTGGCTGATCCAGTAGTAGTCATGGGAACCGAAGAAGAAGACGGGGAAGTCCCCGATGGCGTGGCTCAGGGGCTGGATACTGAAGGGGACGAGCCGAGGGTTACAGATCTCTGCTGGCCACCACCTGCAGTTACATACGCACACAGTCAGGGGGAGACACAGTTACACACACAACTTCGTTCTATACATGCTTTTGTTATCCTGCCAATGAACCACTGTCATTCATTTATGAGCCAGAAAGACTGACTAATCCCACAATGCAATGGAACTCAAACATGTCAGAGACCAACTCTACAGACTCAGCTGTTCCACCAAAGGCATGAAGAGGAGAGAGCATTTAAAGCATGTGATGCTCAGCAGGTGAGCTGGCTGTGTGGGCGTGTCGCACCTGTAGTTGCCCAGTTTGGCCCAGACGATCTGTTTGTAGCGCGGCTTTTTCCCCACCCTGCAGTCCCCGCAGAGCCACGCCCCCTCTGGCATCTCCATGTTCAAACATTCCGCATGGAAGGAGGCTGGACAGCCGGCACAGCACAGCAGCTTTCCACCTGCACACACGTGTGCACACACGCAAACATGCAAACACACACACACACACACATACACACAGAGAAACAGTAGAGAAAAAGGTAACACCTTACATTAACTGAGATTCATTGAAAAAATTCTCCTCATGATTCTTAACATGATGGACATTTTCTCAACTGGATTTGAATTCATTTCCTGAATGAACTAAACTGTAATTGAACTGAATGAAATCCTGGAAGAAAACAGAAAATAATTGGGCTGTTTAAGACCGGGCTGGACACAGTGCTAGACTCACTCTAAACAGGAGTGACAAGCTGAGACGGGCTGAACAGCTTGTTCTTATGCAGAAAACAAAAAAACAAACGTGTCACATAATGTTCTAACGCTCTCATGTACACTGTGTGCCCTAGGGCAGGGCAGGGCGATCGCTGGTGTCTCTGCCGTTACATTCGCATTGAGAGCGTGGCACACTGAGTAATTTATCATTCTGTGTCACGACAACACTGAAAACTGCAGGACGAAACCGTAAATCACACTACCGAACCGAAGCACCAGCATGACCGTGACATCCCGGCGCATTCAGGCTGCAAACGGAAGCATTTGCCTTGTTGCCATCACAACCACCACCCCCCACCTCCAGCTGTGCAGCCACTGTTTGTTTTACACTTTCCTGGGTGCCACACATTCACGGAATCTGTAGAGTATCTGGAATCGGGCCAGCTTGTTTAAAAAAAGAAAAGAAAAAAAAGGGTTGTGACCCCATTTGCTGATGGAAGTTTTTTTTTACAGTACTGACATCTAGACAAAACTCACTCATTGTGCAGCCCTAAGCTAGACTTTCTGAATGATTCTATCAGAGGGGAGTGGCTACTCGACTATTTCTATTGTGACATCAGCGCATGGTGTCGGTTGTATTTAAAGCAACTGTCATGGCATTGATGCTTATTTTAACTGAAATATCTCTAAAATCTATCCCATCTGAAATAGCTCATGACATACAGAGTGTCACAAGAGCCTTGAGTGTTTGAGCCTTTGAAAAGTGCCTGATAAATGTATTATTTAATTCCCTGGGAATTACGAGAGAAATATTTTGAAAAAGAGCTTAAAAAAAAAAAAAAGAAAAAATAAAACCACACAAAAGAGAAATCCTAAAAAAGTCTGTATAAAAAATAACCCACTCTGTTACCTTTCCCAACATTCTTTTTGGCATCTGCTGAAGAGGAGGGAATCATGGGTAATTTCTCAGCCCGGTTGGACTCGGTCAGAAGGTAGTGGGATTTGTAGGCGTAGGAGCGCAGGATGATGTCAGTGCGGTCCTGCACTAACAGTCCTGTACACAACAAACAGGAAGCAGAGGTCATGAGCTACCCACAATGCCGCGGGACAAAAGAAAAAAACCAAGACATAAACCTATGCAGCATTAAAATGCATTCGAGCTGACTGATTTGACTGACTTTCACTCTTAACTCTCGTACTTCATTACGGGTTGAGAAAAAGGTGTAACAAAAACCTATTAAAAAAAATCAAATATGTTAGAATTCACTGTTGTGTTGTACGCCCACCCAAGTTTATTTTGTAGTTGAAATACATTAAAAGCATTTTGCAGACACTCTTATCCATAGTGACTAACAAGCAAAGAGCTCATGGTGGAAAAGGAACTTCTCCGTTTGGTGACCACGTTTCAGCACTGCAAACTCCCTCTCTGAGTGAACACTCATTCTCTAGCATTTCTGCTTGTGGTGCAGAAGACAAAAATCTGTTTAATTATGAGACAAGATTGCTGGGGGTGGAGAGGAAGGAGCATTAAAAAGGAAGGAGGTTTGTTAAGTTCAAAAGGCTGCGAGCTCCAACCTGCAGAGAATCTTCAAATGAAAGCACAAGAGCTTATTACCGCGGGATCAGACACAGGAAGCCTAAATCAGAGAAAATGACTGCACCCTCAGTGTTAGGGCGCTAATCTGAGAGAAACAGGAAGAGAGAATTTAGTACATCTCAAGCCTCGATTACTAGCATGTGTAGAGGAGGGCAAATTTTATTTTAGATTAAAGGTTTATTGTAGATTAAAAACAAGCCAGCGAGACAAAATGCTACAACTGCTGGCATGGTCGGGCCCGGCTCACAACAGGTCCCAATAAAGCGGGTTTATATGACAGTAACACAACACTGAGCAGTGTTTACAGAACCGCTATGACAGAGTCCTCAGTCACTTCATTTTATAGTGATACAATGGATACAGGTTTGTTTTTTAAACAGAGCTGTCAATGGATAGAGCAGTTTTCCAGGTTATGTAGGAGTGGTACTGGTGGCAGTACTCATAGGTCGTAGTCGTAGCAGTGGCAGATAACTCTGGATAAGAGTGTAATGCGATTTAGCATAACGTAGTGTAGTTTAGGTTAGCAATATACTGTAATGTGATTTAGCATAACGTACTGTAGTTTAGGTTAGCGATATACTGTAATGTGATTTAGCATAACGTAGTGTAGTTTAGGTTAGCAATATACTGTAATGTGATTTAGCATAATGTAGTGTAGTTTAGGTTAGCGCACTGCAGCAGGGCACGCAGCCACCCGCAGCCTCACCTCTGGAGCACTGAAAGCAGCAGCCCACGCTGAGCGGGGCGCAGGGTGGGGCGCCCCTCCTGGGGGCAGCGTGGCTGCTGCATATGATGATGTGGGGCGTGATCACCATGCTGCCCGCGGCAACGCAGCCATCTCCCACGTGATAGGCCACTGGGCAGCGGATGCAGCGCATCATACGCCCTGGGAGGGAAAGCGTGAGGAACGGAGGGAGAGAGAGGGGAATGCGCGAGGAACAGAGAGAGAGAGGGAAAGCGCGTGGAACAGAGGAAGAGAGAGAGGGAATGCGCGAGGAACAGAGAGAGAGAGAGAGAGAGAGAGAGAGGGAAAGCGCGAGGAACGGAGGGAGAGAGAGAGGGAATGCGTGAGGAACAGAGAGAGAGAGAGAGAGGGAAAGCGCGAGGAACGGAGGGAGAGAGAGGGAGAGAGAGGGAAAGTGCGAGGAACGGAGGGAGAGAGAGAGGGAATGTGCGAGGAACAGAGAGAGAGAGATACAGTGAGAGCCGTACTAAGACATCATCATTTATAAAGATGAAAGCAGAACATTAAAATGACCTACATTAGTGTCTCAATAGGTTAAGTGCATGGGATAGAAATTTGTGCTGAGATCAGACATTACTCTGGATTCTTTATTTGGCTGCCCATTAACTAACAGCTTAGAAATCACTTGTCTACCTGTGGTCCACACAAACAACATTATAGTCACTACCAAAACAAACATGGGGGAGCAAAAACAACTGAATGGCCAAGACATTAGTGAAAAAAAGGATCAATACAACAGAAAACAAAATAGGTGCAACATAATAAAAACACAAAATGTTTTTGACAACCCCCAGCCATACAGAGATCTAAGCGTGTTTCCGCAGGTACCTTTGCAGGCCTTGTGCATGTCCCTCTCCAGCCTGCAGGTGGCGCAGCTGTGCTGGGGGCAGCGGAGGCCGCCAGCTTCGGCAGGGACCCCCATGTGTTTGCGGGCGCAGGATTCGTGGTAGAAGCGGCCACACCCCCCCACTGTGCACAGTCTGATGTCCCCATCGCTGGCTTTGCAGGAGAAACAAGCATGGGTGCCTGTGCGAGAAACCCAATTCTGTATTAGCGTGAGTTTCCCCTCACTGTTAGACAGAAGCCACAGCAGGGTGCGGAGGTATCTCACCTGTCTTACATTCCGCACAGGTGAACTTCTCATCTGCCGATACGTCCAGCCCCAAACACGCTGCGTGAAACCGCCTGTTACAGTCCCCTACGCAAGCCAGCAGCGTGTCACCAAACTGCTCACAGACCTGAGCAGAGGATGAAGTGCAGGGCAGTGGTTAGGAAGCGGGACGAGGAGCACGGACGTCACAGTATAGCATCATGGTTATAGCACTGGCCTTGCAGCTCAGGGGTTGCAGGTTTAATTCCCAGGTGTGGCACTGCTGTGACACCCTTTGGGAAGGTACTGAACTGGTGTTGCTGTGGTTATGACAGTGTGAATGAACTGTATACACACACAGAACGCGCCTCCTACCTGACAGACTGTGTCCTTTCGGGATGCGCAGCTGCCATCACTGGACAGGTTGGAGTCCACCGACTGCGCATCAGAGCCGTCTGCATCTGCAGCTGCCGGGCTGTCAGAGGACTTCTCAAACTCCACCTGCAGAGGGCGCACAGGAGAACATGAGGAGAGGAGCTCACTGGGTTTCCCTGTACCACCAAGCAAGGAGGAGCAGAGAGAAGCAGCAGCTTGCTCCTGGCCTCTGGGTCACACACGGAAATGCTCGCGAAACCACAGGAGCTTCTGAACACTTCATACTCTAATTGTCTTTTCTGACATAAATGCGCCTTTGCAGTCATAGTCATAGTAACAGTTTTACCTGCTGGTCGCTGAGGCCCCTGGAGTCCGAGTCGGACGTGTCTCTGTACTGTGAGCTGACCAGCTCCACATCGGTGGAGGCCCGGCTCCTCTTCTTCAGGGGTTTGCAGGAGTCCGAGATCTCGCTCGCCCCTGGAGAGACAGGGAGAGAGGGACTCAAACATTCTCCTATAAGGTCCCGCACTGCCGGAAGGTTCCAGGGAACCAAAACAACACGACTGATCACTTCATTTTCACATTTAAACTGAGTTTTGTTCTGCTAAGGCAGAAACCAAAAGACAATCAGTCTCCAGTATACTTAATATACATTAAACTGGAGAAGCTAATCTAAACTAATCTCTTTCTAACCTTCTTTATGAAGACGCCCCGGTGCCTTTTGGAGTCTGTTAAACCTGAGTTTGGTTGGATGTGCCAAACATTCAGAAAATACCCAGGCGATTGAGTACCACTGAAAAAGTTACTCAGTGTGAAACACTTCTGTGAATAACATATTCAACAACAAAAAATGAACCTTTTTGTGATCCTGTCTTTAAGTCTGTCAGTGGAAGAGCTTCTGCCTGCAAACAATGAACAGTGAGAACATTTAAAAACGTAATTCTAGGTAGAATAATAAATGACAGTTTTAACAGATCATTGTGAATGCCGGGCTGTGTTTGCAGAAGGGATATGACGCTCCTTAACTTGCCTGTTCTTTCTTCACCTTCTTCTTTGGCACAGGGTCTGAGGCCTTCTCTGACTCGGACCGACTCCGTATGGACCGGCGCTGGGGCTTTCTCTCTGCGTGGGTGGGAGGGTGGGCAGCGAAATGTCAGTCTCCTATTCCTGCTCTAACATCATGTTCAAAATGACGGCTGTATTTGTTCACAAAGTTCTGTCACACTGCACTCACACACACTCTCTCACACTGTCACACCTCTACTGCACTCACACACACTCTCTCACACTGTCACACCTCTACTGCACACACACACACTCTCTCACACTGTCTGCACTCACACCTCTCTCTCACACTGCACTCTACTGCACTCACACACTCTCTCACACTGTCACACCTCTACTGCACTCACACACACTCTCTCTCACACTGTCACACCTCTACTGCACTCACACACACTCTCTCACACTGTCACACCTCTACTGCACTCACACACACTCTCTCACACTGTCACACTGCACTCACACACACTCTCTCACACTGTCACACCTCTACTGCACTCACACACACTCTCTCACACTGTCACACCTCTACTGCACTCACACACACTCTCTCACACTGTCACACCTCTACTGCACTCACACACACTCTCTCACACTGCACTCACACACACTCTCTCACACTGTCACGCCTCTACTGCACTCACACACACTCTCTCACACTGTCACACCTCTACTGCACTCACACAGGGGTGTTATTGAATGCTCCTTTTCTGATCTGACTCATGCACCCCTGCCATTACGAATGTTCATGCAAATTATTAGTGTCATTTCCTCCCCAAAGAAATGCCACAAATCAAAAAGCAGCATCTGCTACAGGCTGTTTAGCATAACAAAAGGCGCCCGCAGAAAATTATGCTTCAGCGTCTGAGTCACTCCATTCCACTGTGAGAAAAAAACGGCCATAAAACTCACACAAAGGAATCCCGTTCATCTGGAGCAGTCCCGCTCCATGAATGTACTGCAGACACAGGCTGGGTGTATCTGTGTGTGCTTATATGTGCAGACACAGGCTGGGGTGTATCTGTGTGTGCGCTTTCATGTGTTTTGTGCATGCATGCATACGAGTGTGCATGTGTACAAGACAGAATACATCTGTCTGTGTATGTGTGCTGCAATGTGTGTACGAGCGTGTGGTTTTGGCTACTTCAATGATAAACATGTATGTATTCAGGGGTGTGTATGTGAGAGAATATGTATGTGAGTATTTCTTTGTGAAAGTGTGTTTGTGTGTGTGTTCGTGAATATCTCTAGTACCTGATGGGTGTTCATTTGCCATGTGCTGTGCCACACCCTGTTCACCCCTCCGCCCTGCAGGTGGTACAGTCCGCTCCTGCTTCTCCTGATCCTTCACTCCTGCCTCGACTTTTCCACTGCAGCTCTGTGGGGGGGGATCAAGAGATCAGCTCATCATGGGCAGTAACACCCCTCCAGCAGAATAGGGGAATGTCTGCATGTGAGGGACCACCCACCCTGGGGGAGCAGCGGGACGGCTCGGCCTGTTTGCTGCCCGCCTCAGGGCTCCGAGGCCTGGCCTCCGACGGAGCTTTCTCCCGGTACAGGGTCCAGTCGCACTTAGTGATCTCCACGTTCAGCCTCTTCATGGTGATGGAGAGTGGGAGGAGCTTGCGGGCCGCCGCCGTCTTCCAGGCGGGTTTGGGAGACGGTGGGCGGGGCTCGGGGCTGGGGTCAGCAGACAGGGGGCCGGGGGAAGAGGGCTTTGCCTCCTCATCCTCCTCCTTTTCCTCCTAAATAGTAATCACAATAATACGACTAATACAAACACAATCACTACCACAACCACTACTAACATTAATAAAAATAAGGATTAATTTTAAAACAATCATAGAAGCAGTAATTATAACAACAATAAGCGATGGAGTTGCTAGTCACGAGCACCTTGTAGAATTCACCAATAATTCCATACCTCCTCCTCTTCCTCATTGGTCTCTTGTTGCTCCGCCCCCGTGCCGCCACTCAAGCTGCACTGCCGTTTGGGTTGCTGTCGACGGGGGGGCGTTTCCGCACTCCCCCTGCTGCTCCAGGACCCCCGTGAGCGCCGCGCTCTCCTCTCCGGCCGCGCGGCCTTCCGGTCAGAGGGGTTCCGGGGGGGCGAGGCTCCGTCCTCCGGGTCCACGTAGATGAAGGTGTAACTCTCAATGCGCCCCTCCCGCGTCATCAGGTGGGCGTCCTCCGCGTGGCCGACGCCCACTTCCCACTGAGCGCGCTCACGCTGGGGGATGGGCCTCAGGAGCTGCAGGAGATGATGTAATGTGTTACAGACAGAGCTGGCAGAGACGTTACACCGTGTTACTGTTCAGATACGACATTTACATAACAGATACTTTCACACTGCAGCACATTACAGACAAATATTTTAAAATATGATGGAAAACTTAGCTGTCCTTAATAATAGTGCTAAATCAAGCAGCCAAAAGTTATTTATCTTGTAATACATCAAAAACCACACATACAGGTGTACACACACACACACCCACACACACACACACACACACACACACACACACACACCGTACCTTCTGTCTCTCCACAGGGTTGGTGGTCTTGCGCAGGGTCTCTGCCTGCAGCAGCTCAAACTGATCTCGGCCCTCATACTCCACCACCCTCTTCTCATGCACCCACGCCCTCTCCGCCACGCTCCCGAAAAACTGCACATGGTACTCCCGGTGCCCTGGGGGGAGACGGGGATGAGAGGCTTTCAGCTGGGAGGAAGGGGGACGAGGAGGGTCCATCTGAGACCCCCCGGCACCATTTTAAACCCTGCCTCCTGCATTCTCCTCCAACATTTTAACCATTTCATCTCTTATCCCTCTCCTTTTAATACTGAACTAACCTCAATCATTACTTATATTACCACAGTGTACATCAATAAACATTTTAATTACTTCTTATCAAGCTATACTAAATTAATAAATAAAATTTTAACCATACATACAGAGCACTCTTAGCAAGCAGAGGGACACCCACCCCACCCCACCCTGCAGCCCACAGAGAGCAGACACAGAACACAGGCATTAGGTGATTAGCATGCATTGTCAGCTTGTAATGTAGGCTGGGGTGAGGTAACAGACCCTAACTGGTGTGTTTAACAGGAGGGGTGCTGTAATTTGGGGGAGCGGGCGGTACCTCTGGTGTTTATGCGGGTGTGGACGTTGGCCTGGGGGTCGCAGGACACCATGCAGGGCCACCAGGGGTACGTGCCCACCTTGGCCCAGACCAGGTCCCCCACCAGCCGCTGCAGGCGGTACCCCAGAGACGACACAGGCGAGGAGCAGGGCCTATCAATCTGCACCAAAAACACCCAATTTACACACACACACACACACACACACACACACACACACACACACACACACACACACACACACACATTACACACACACACACACACACACACACACACACACACACACCCACACACACACACACACACACACACACACACACTCACACACACACACACACTCTCACACACACACATACACACACACACACACATTACATTTACGAAATTACACACACACACACACACACACATTACATTTACGAAATTACACACACACACTCACACACACACACTCACACACACACACACACACACACACACACACACACACACACACACACACACACATACACAGCCATGGACATACACACAAATATTCGCACATTATATACACACAAACACATACACTGACACACGCATAGCCTACACTCAACAATGAGGACAGCAGTGGAACAGCCACACACTGCCCTCCCCATTGTGTGAGGTGGGGGTGGTACACAGGAAAAGCTGACTCTGAGCACACCCCCACCCGCAGCCTCCACCCAGAAACCGGCTCTCTACATCAGTGCATTCCATTTGGCCTGAATGATCAAAAGCAGACTGCCACAGCTCATTGCGTATTTATAGCTTTTGATTGGATTTTAGGGGTTGGGGGGGCTGTTTTGATGTTGTGTCGAGCCACTATGTGCCTACATTAATGAACAACAAACTCTTTCAGCTTCCCACTGCTCTGCTTTGAGGAGAGAGAGGGAGAGAGAGAGAGGGCAAAGAGGACGAGAGCGAACAGAGGGGGAAGAAACTGAAAGGAGGAGGAGAGTGATATAGAGACAGAGAAATAATGAAGAAGAGGGGGGAAGAAAGAGAGGGCGTGTGGTATAAGATGAGACACAAACTGAGACAGGGGGAGGTGACAGTGATATCAGAGAGAGAGGGAGAGAGAGAGAGAGAGAGAGAGAGGGGAGAGGTGCAGTTCACTCACACTGTGTTCCTCCGGCTCTTTTTTCGGGGTCCTCAGCAGCCCCTGCTGGTCCCTGGGCCCTTCACTGTGCTTCTCCTGAGGCGGCAGTCTGGCGGTGAGCTCAGTGGCGCCCTCCTGTGGCAGCCGCTGCTCCTGCGCCTGTTCGGCGCTCAGTCCGGGCCGCTTGCTGTCAGCGGCACTCTTTTTCCTCTTCTCTTTCTTCCGCTCGTGCCTCAGGCGAGACGCCTCGCTGGCCTGGAACTCCTGCAGCACAAAGGCCACGCGTTCACTTCTTTTTGCTCCTCCCCCTTTACCCACCCTGAGCCGAAAACGTCCAGACCCTCGCAGCAACCCTCTCCCGCCCCCACGGATCACTTCCCAAGCTGCCGAAACGTCCAGGCCCTCGCAGCAACCCTCTCCCGCCCCCACGGATCACTTCCCAAGCTGCCGAAACGTCCAGGCCCTCGCAGCAACCCTCTCCCGCCCCCACGGATCACTCCCGACTCCTCAACTCTTACCAAACTGCACATTTATCACCACTTACACACTGCTTATGCCATCAGAGGAACACAAACTCATCATATACTCAGATCACACTTGCAGGTGCGCAGCTGGCCAGTAGAGGCCGCTAGCGAATTTTATGAGGTTCACCCCCATTCATTCTCCAGCAAGGAGCCAACTGTTGCCTTGTCAAGGCAGATCTCCAGCGACAGCCATCTGGTGGCTCTTGTTTATTGTACGATAATCTTTCACATTTCCCATTTAAAATTGTCCAATTAGAAATAATTAACTGCTCAAAACACTTCAGGCACGGCATGTAAGGTGGGAAAAACACCAGCACACACAACAGTATTCCAAGACCAGGAAAGCCAGCTACCCTCCTACAGGACAGTGTCCCCATCGTTTGCGGATGACTCCCGTTCCCTACCTGCAGCAGGTCCCCGCACAGCGAAGACTCGAACAGCTCTCGGCCGTTGTGGTACGTCTTGATGATCTTGAGCTTGATTTCGGGAGAGCTGGTCTTCTTCGGGTTCAGGGGAGGAGTGGAGATGACGGCAGGGGGCGGGGCCAGAGCGGAGTGGGGAAGGGGTGGGGGTGAGGAGGGGAGGAGCAGGGGGTGGAGGAGAGGGCAGCACCGAGGCCGGCGGCGGGGGCAGATGGTGAGGAAGGAGGGGGGAGTGGCTCAGGTGCTGGAGGTGCTGGAGGTGGTGACTGTGATGGTGGAGAAGGTGGGGGTGCTGGTTTAGGGGTGGGGGCGAGGTGGGCGACGGGGGTTTTTCCTGCACCATCGGAGGGCCCCTCAGCACTGTCGTTGGCCCCTCCCCCCCCATCGGGAGACAGTGGTCTCCTCCATACCCACGGATGGCGCCGTAACCGTTAGCCGAGCCGTTGGGGAACTGTGAATACATGGCGTATTTGGCCTGGGGCTCATACAGGCTTGCAGCCGGGGGGTAACCGTTGGTAACCACGGACAGGTCCTCCGGCGGGTAGGAAAATCCGGACTCCAAGGCCGACTCGTAGGCGGAGGGGCCTCCCTCCTGCCCCCCCTGGCTGCCTGCGTGGTATACTCCATCCTGCCGGACGTTGGCTGAATCAATGAGCTGGGGCGGTTGCTGAATTGTGTTTCCCATGATCCCTTGCATGAAAGAGAAGGAGAAATCCATTGTTCTGCTCCGGCATCCTTTAAGATTCCCTTTCTCTTACAGGGCCTAGGAAGAGAAAGAGGAAACAAAACAGGTACACTTTTGAACTTGACAAAAAAAGGTTAAATCCCCTCATACAGAATTACAGAAAACTGAATTTCCAACGTAGTTAAGGAACACAAACTTGCATCTCCGTTTTTCAGCTTGCATCATTACTTGTGTACTGACAGTTGCATCGCGGTGTGAACAGTAGTTTATCCAGAACAACACGTGACTAGAAGTTATCTGATGTAACGTAATGTAATAAAACAGTTGTTCTCATTTCCTGAACAACTGTCTTTTTTTAGAAACAAGGTGGTTTTGGGGTCCTGACAACAACTCTTCCCCTAATAACAGCAAGGTAGACCGTTACACTTCTCTGAAGTGTAAATCGACAAGTTGCAGACTCGTAGTCAAGATGTATTTCTGCCCTTCAGCTGTTGGATAGGTTACTTACAGTTATCCATGTTGCCACATTCAATATTATTCAGCAGTATAATCAGGTAATATGCAAGAAATACTGCGATATTGTGTAAGAAATTTTTATACTGTTTTGCAAGTCGCTTGAGACAAACGTATCTGATAAGGACGTGTGTGATATAACTCACATTCCGCTGCGAGGAACAGAATGTTTAGGGTCTGTGAGCACAGGAAATGTTGTACAGATTATACATGAAGCAGACATCACAGGAGTGATCCATGATTTCATTGTTTTTATTCATTTTATTTATATTTTGTGGATGGAGAAGGAAAGGTTGGCCATCTCGTTTTTGTCATGCAACCTGCAGAATAACAAAAGTTTTTTGTAGTAGTGTAGCCTGGGATACTGACCTCCTGCATATGAATAAGACCTCAGTGTGTCAGTGACACCACTGCCCTAAGAGACCCTCCCAGGACCAAGGCTCTCAACCCCCAAACACCACACAGCGCCACTCACTGATCTGAGATCAGCACTGTGGTGAAACCTCAGCAACATACAGGAGAATATTCATCTGATGCATCAAAGGACTTGGTGGGAGGAAAAGCACTCGAAGCACAAAGGTGTCCGTCTGCACTTGGAATTACAGGGATTTGCGCTTTGCCATGCAATTTTACCATACAACACATGAAACACCTGCACAATCTTGTGTTGTACAGCAGACATGGATGCTGTACAAATCAAACCCGGGGAATAGGAAAAGGCTAAAGCTCGGCATGCAAAGTGTGGTATGACTGAAGTGTTTTATTACTGAAGCTGATCTCTGTGCCACTGTTCGGCTGTATTTATTACCGGCTGAATGAAGCTGATCTCTGTGCCACTGTTCGGCTGTATTTATTACCGGCTGAATGAAGCTGATCTCTGTACCACTATTCGGCTGTATTTATTACTGGCTGACTGAAGCTGATCTCTGTGCCACTGTTCGGCTGTATTTATTACCGGCTGAATGAAGCTGATCTCTGCCACTGTTCGGCTGTATTTATTACTGGCTGAATGAAGCTGATCTCTGCCACTGTTTGGCTGTATTTATTACTGGCTGAATGAAGCTGATCTCTGTGCCACTGTTCGGCTGTATTTATTACCGGCTGAATGAAGCTGATCTCTGCCACTGTTCAGCTGTATTTATTACTGGCTGACTGAAGCTGATCTGCCACTGTGCCACTGTTCTGTACCACTATTCGGCTGTATTTATTACTGGCTGATCTGTGCCACTGTTCGGCTGTAGCTGATCTCTTTGTGCCACTGTTCAGCTGTATTTATTACTGGCTGACTGAAGCTGATCTCTGTGCCACTGTTTGGCTGTATTTATTACCGGCTGAATGAAGCTGATCTCTGTGCCACTGTTCGGCTGTATTTATTACCGGCTGTGAATGAAGCTGATCTCTGTGCCACTGTTCGGCTGTATTTATTACCGGCTGTGAATGAAGCTGATCTCTGTGCCACTGTTTGCTGTATTTATTACTGGCTGTGAATGAAGCTGATCTCTGTGCCACTGTTCGGCTGTATTTTTACTGGCTGTGAATGAAGCTGATCTCTGTGCCACTGTTTGGCTGTATTTATTACCGGCTGTGAATGAAGCTGATCTCTGTGCCACTGTTCTGGCTGATCTCTGTGCCATTTCGGCTGTATTTATTACTGGCTGGCTGTGCCACTGTTTGGCTGTATTTATTACCGGCTGTGAATGAAGCTGATCTCTGTGCCAATTTATTACCGAAGCTGATCTCTGTGCCACTGTTCGGCTGTATTTATTACCGGCTGTGAATGAAGCTGATCTCTGTGCCACTGTTCGGCTGCATTTATTACCGGCTGTGAATGAAGCTGATCTCTGCCACTGTTCGGCTGTATTTATTACCGGCTGTGAATGAAGCTGATCTCTGTGCCACTGTTCGGCTGTATTTATTACTGGCTGTGAATGAAGCTGATCTCTGTGCCACTGTTCGGCTGCATTTATTACTGGCTGTGAATGGAGTGAACCTCTGTGTCACACAGGGAGGTCTGCCACATGCAGCTCTGCTCTACAGACAGCCTGAGGACCCGTGATTGCCAATCTTTCTGCACCTTCCCGTGACACACGAAAGAGGAATCGGGTGTGACGCTTGCTTCAGATTAAACAGAGGAAAATGCTCTGCGATAAAAGCAATTTAATATTTCTTATGCATAAGGACATAGAGGAGGAAAGAAACCCAGCATTCCCTTATCTGAAGAAAAAAGAACAGATCAAAGCATGTGTGAGCTAAAATCCCTGACAAAGGCTTTTATATTTAGCACTGAGATAATTGTTTTAGCTCTGTCTTACTGTGGCCATCTGCACATCACTGCAAAAAAATAACATCACTCCAAACACCACACACAGGCAGTGTCACTTGTGCATATGGTTTCCATGGCAAATGTATCAGGTGAGCAATATTTCTGCCAGAATTGTTTAGGTTGCCGCTGATTCAGAGAGACACATCCTAGCAACAGATTCCATGAAATTGAAATTCACACCTTGAAGAAGACAGAAAAAAAAGGAAAAACCAGGTCTATAATTTTAAAATGCATGAAGTTATAAATTTACAGGCAAATGAAAAAAATGCTTTTACAGCAGAAAAGTAACATATGTATGAAAAACATTTTATCCTGACAATCTGCACTCAAACCTCTTGCCTATTCCTGATATGACACACAGCTAACATATAACACCATCGATCATTACTTGCACTTGAGATATGGAGATGAACTTCACAGCTGCAGTGAAATGAAACTGACCGACTGATGGACGGAGAACTGTGCTGCCAGCACAAACATACTATGAGAATACAGCAGAACTGTTTGAGTGGCGGTTTTCAACATGCCAGGAAACTGCTCAGATAAGTTAGTGATAGCACATGTTCCAGGGTCTGTGGTAGGGTTACTACAACTGTCACCAATATCTATGCATCTACATCAAAAGACGAGCATGTAAAAGCCAGGTGCAAAACAGTGCAGTTGCATGTTTCAAGACCACTTTTTTAAAGGAGTTACAGTGACTATCACTGCAAGTTTCAACATTTAAATGTCCAATTTAACTTGAAAATGAAACACAAACTAAAAACAAAATTACATAAATGGATATGAACATGCTACGTTTTCTGTGCATTCCACTTCATGATATTTTTGCATTAAAAACTAAAAACAGGTAGCCCACCATCTCGCTCTCTGGTTCGACATGTTTATTTTCATTTTGGAAATTCGAATATTGATGATAACTGATATGCTACGGTCCTTAAAAGCATCTTTCATTTTCAGTGAAAACTAAATGTAGCAACAGTGAAGATCCGCTCCACGTTTAATTACAGCGATACGCTGATTATGACAGCCCTGACAGAAGGTGCACTACCCTGGAGGGTCTATTGTTGGACACCCGGTCAGTCAGTGCCCGCATATCTAAACAGGGAAGCACCAAAAGGAAAATCACAAAAGCTTATTTTATCGTGAACCCCTGTTTCACATTCTTGTTCATATTCAAATAGGCTGCAGCACAAGCTAGATGAGTGAGCTCCAGTTCGTGTGGTAAACAATTCCTCTGCCGACAAACGGTGCAATAATGACACAGGAACACAATGCGTCTTACGAATGTCACACCGTGATCATTGTATCAGTTTTATTCAAGAACAAGACCCTGACAGTACGATGTGAAGTAAATCCAGCAAGCTTTACATCTTAACATAGACACGATCACGTCGGTTTAACAGTGTTAAAACCAGCAGAAGTCATTTCACCCTGGTATACGTCAAAATCATATACCTATTAGCTACTTATTTAATCGTGACATTTTGCTTTTAAGGGGTTATTGAGTATAATTACTAGTGATATTACCATACAGATGTACAGATGCAATAAATGACTGAAGCATGGCACAATATTTAAATTATTGTCAAGATCGACGTGCGTTTAAACGCCTAGCCATCAGCTGACTAGCAAGCTAGCTATCTAGCTAAATGGCTAGCTAATTAGCATTGTTCGGAGTGAGTATACGCACTGAGGTGGCGTTGCTCATGAACAGAAATAAGCATAACGGTTCCACACTCCAAGTAACAACGTTAAAACATAGCTGCCATTTTCATTTGTGCGAGAAAATGCGCAAATAATGCATGGCTACAACAGGAGAAATCAAAAAGCGGCGAGCGACCAATATGGCTGCCATTGCCCCTTTAAATCAAATTGGCCAGTTTACACCTCCATCACTCGTTACATTGAAGAATAAGGGGAAAATAAAACCTGTCGCTTAAAATTGGCAAGCTTGATTGCAGCGCAATGTAACAACAATGGCAATCAGCAACCAGATATACACAATAAGTAAAGATAATAAAATATACCAGTACCTTCAGCGTGTTCCATTCTAAACAAATACACCCAATATCTGAGCTTCCTGGTGCAATATATTAAAAAACAGCTACAACAAAAGCCTGGAGAATTCCTAAGTACAGCCCTCTTCGCTTGGTAACTCTGTGTCAAATTAGGGACACTATTCTGTCAGTTTTCAGTTCCCATGGCTGGTTTAGTGGCTGTAGATTTGAGAGAGGGCCTCGTATTTTGCGGGATGTTGGAGCGGACTTGGGATAAATCTGGCTGCTATATATTACAGCACAGCTGTGTCCCTCTCTCCCTCTAGCTGTAACAAAAGCGCCCTGCTTCGGGCCCTGTCTCACTCAGCGCCAAAAGAACATGCTCCCGATTGGACGGAATGGCATGACAAACGAAGAGCACATCGGGAATCGTAGTTTATTTTTATTAACTGGCGCGTTATAAAATAGCCACATTTTGCTGTAATTAAATCTTCTCCCATTGAGGTACAAACACAATTACAATTTCAAACAAGGTGAAATTAGTAAAAAAAAATGTGGGTCAGTTAAACCGTCAAACTGGACTTTCTTGAAAGGTCAGGGAATTAAATCACAGTGGAAAAATGCTTGGAAAAACCTGGCTTCCTCTCTGACGAGCACAATACTATGACATTATTATGTCATTATTATGTCATTGAGTAGCTTGGCAAGAGAAACAACTTCAGACATGTATTCATTCATTATTATATTTTAGAAAGTTCACTATGCTACAATCATAGGTTTTATCACCAGAAAACTGACAGAATTTGTGGTGGGAATGAGCTTCATATTTAAGACACAAGGATAATTAAGAATAATTAATGCACTATTAATTTCACTGGCAGGTTAGCACCATCTGCCTATTATGAGGTCATATTAGGGTCATATAATGAAATTAGAGAAGGTTGTTTTCTGTATTGTGTGGCATACAGAGGGCATATGCCATACAATACAGAAAACAACCTTTTCTAGCCAATTAAATTCATTGTTTTGTAAAACTGTGTTTTCCTCAGGTATTCCTTATATTCAAACAATTCATTAAAATTTTGCACTGATTTCCAAATATGAGCTCATAATAGGCAGCCGGTGCTAACCTGCCAGTGAAATTAATATTGCATGAATTATTCTTGTGTCTTAAATAGGAAGCTCTTTACCCTGTGTTAGGAATGATCAGCCGCTTTCACATCTGCCAAAGAATAAAAGACAGTAGGATTGATATGATAGTGGTAGAACTCTAAAGGTATTACACTGTAAATACCCAACAGTGTGAATGAAAATATCTGTAACCAACTATGTACCCTGGAAGAAACATAAAGCGAAATTCCTGGAGTGACCAAGTTTCAACACTAAAAAGGATGGAGGGCACAAAACTGAAGATTCAATCTGTGAGAAGTTTTGATTTTATATCCATAGTGCATTATGAATTGATATCTATAATGCCAATGTGGTACAGAGCAATCAAACCAGCACATGCCCAAAGTTTAAATTAGAATAATGCATGTATAATTAAAATGTAAATGAGCACTAGCCACCTTGACCCAGCGGTGTTTTCTACTCAGGCTATTCACAATTTAGGATTATTTTATTTTTCAACAGTAAGTGTCATATTTGTGATTTGAACATTTACACTTAATTATATATTTGAGTAATAATGATTGTGCCACAAACTATACATACATAGCTGCACACCTTCAGAAACAAGAAATATCAATTTTATTTCAAAGGCATGACAACTCAGTGGTCAGTTGGCTAAAATACAATCAATAAACGCAGATGACATGACAGTATTTTAAGGAACACCAACACATTCGAGAACACATGAGTGTCAAGTTAAATACACTTAATGACATAAAAATGAGGTAACAACACAAATGCAAAGATGTGACACGCTTAATAACTGTTTAGTTCATTTAATCAGTGAGTAATACCCCTTTTTAGGTATTCTAGGGAAGTTCCAACACGACAGATATGGCGATTGGTTTGCCTTGGACTTGCGTCACTATTGCGTAAGTATCTTTGAGAGCAGCCATTGGTGTTCAGTGCTGTCTCTCAAGGCATTTTAGGGGCGTTGTCCCTTCTCTGTGACTAGCGTGTCAGTCGCGCTCAAGTTTGTGTGGCTGGAGACGACAACCTTCAGCTGGCTGTACAGGACACTAGTGTGCTCACGGCTAAGTCGGAAAAGGATAATAAACAGAAAAACATTGTAAATAGTCGCATATTTCAACATCGAAGCCGTTCCTACTACTACTGTTCTCATGGCTGACTGAACGCTTTGAATGGATTACAATTTTTTCGACGGAAGCAGACCCGAATTGCCACTGACAGCGCTGTGTGCGCATCCGACGAAGAAATTTGACTCCGAGCTCCGGGAGGCGTTTTCGCAAAACCGAGCTCCATCTTTCCAGCAGTCATCCAGTCCGTCAGCCGAGTCGAATGGTCGCCGTGTGACAGTGGAAATTTTTTGGGACACGGAAATTTCCAAGGTAGCCAGTGATGTATTTTCAGAGCAGGCGAGGTTTAATCTTTAACAACACTGGACGCTGGATTGGGTAACAACGATAGCTAATGCTGCTATAGAATAGCATCGAGTTGGATATATCATAAACTGGAGTTACATTGTAAGCGATCCCAGTAGCTAGCCGGCTAATGAATAAGCTACTCGACAGGCGGTTTGTTTTTGTGTATGTGACGTTAAGGCAGCTGACTATAAGATTGATAACGATAATTGACTTTGTTAGTATCAAACCAAACTTAAAAGCCTGAATACATTGAATACATATACCAGCGTGTATTGTCATGATATAAGATGGACACGTGAGAGTAGGTAGCAGCGCTAGCCTCAAACTGGTTACGCAACAAGTGCAGTGGCATCTGGATTTCGGAAAACGCTTTCCTTGTTAAATGTTTCGTAGTTATTCAAATGTTGGGCGCTAAGGCAGTGTAAATGTGAAAGTAACTGCGGACTATGAGGGCGACATTGGGCTGATCGCCATTGTTGCCCGCTGGCCGCTGGCTGCTGTGCTGAGCTGGGCTGGGCTGGCTGTGGCCTAAACTGGGACACGTGAGTTTAGAGTGCGTGCAATATTATGTTTCACCACTGCGTCCTTTTCACTCATTTATTTTGGGAATATTCCTCGCTAAAAATAAACGCAATCGCATTTCTTAGAGAGGTATTGTAGATGTAACAGGGGTGTTTATGCGTTTCAATTAAGCGTAGGTTATGATAATGATTCTCAGAAAAGGACATTTGGACTGAATCATTTTTTACGATTTCACTTGCAGAAGCAAAGCACACACCATGGCAGTGTTCAGCTCACAGGTGCTGTTTGCCGTGGCGAGATCAAGGTAAGCTTTCGATCTGAAACTTTAAGGTATTTAAAATGACAGAGGAAAGTCATGCAGTTAAACCATTAGAACAACCGTTTTTGTCACTGGCAGAAAGAGTATGGCTGTGTGACTTTTTTTTTTTTTTTTGCAAAGCTTAGCTGATAGTGTCCGCCTCGCAATGTTATGTAACGCGGTCTAGTACATTGTATAATGTACCGGAAAAATGCCTACAACAGCAATGTTTCGTGGAATATAATAGATGAATACTTTATACATAGCCGGAGTGTATAATTTAATTACGTAACATTACTGAATTGTGTCCAAAATTAAATGGCTATTAAAGTGTGGCATTTTTTTGTAAATGTATATTTTCAGCATTAAATGCTCTCGGTTCTCTTATCATTCCTGGAGTGCGGACACGTTGCTGAGCATACTACCTCGCTGTCACAGTTGCATTTTGACTTTCCTGAAGTGGAAAAAATGTAATCAAGTTAACGACACTTGATGTGCATAAATCATTAAAAGTGTGAACGTGGTTTGTTACTAGTCTGCGGTTTGTATCCGCAACGTGCACAGAGGGCATTTACAGTTTTTGTATTTGTAGGGGATCCTACTTGCTGTCCAAGAGGCAAACCTGCGCCTCCCTCCCACATGCGGCCTGTATTCGCTACCATCTGGAGCTCCCCAGGCGGACTGCCGTTACCGTAAGAGCGCTCCAGTCAACACACCCACACTGCGCACTGGTCTGCATCAGACACTCCAGCTGCGTCCAGGCCCGCTCTCTGCACAGCTCCGGCCGCTGGCTCCAGGAGGTTAAGGAGAAGAAGGAGAAGGCCGTGGAGGATGACTCGTCGGAGAAGCAGCCGGCCTCTGCTGCAGAGTCTGCCCCTCCCCCGGCGCAGGGTCCAGCCCCACCCCCGGCCTCGGCAGCTCCGGGACCACCTGCTGCCGCTAAGGCGATGGAGAAAGCAGTGCTACGGAAGTCCCTGAGTCAGAGGGTGGTGGAGGAGCTCAAACACTACTACCATGGCTTCCGGCTGCTGGGTATCGATACGAACATCGCTGGGAGGATGGTGTGGAGACTTCTCCACGGGCAGCAGCTCACCAGGAGGGAGAGAAGAAGGGTACGGGCTCAAATGACCCAGACGTCTTGCACAACAGTGTACAAACAAATGCGGAATAAGAACGCCAAAAAATTACATTACCGATGACTTCACTATGAGCATTGATGTTCTTTGAGAAGTGGTTGCATTAACCGTGCCCATGGTACAAAACCAGCTGCCTGAGACAGTAGCATGTGGTTTGAGTGATGCTGAAGCCAGGCATTTACATTAAAATCTGACAGGACTACAAAAATGGAGGGTTGGAGAGGTCTTTGGTCAGACCTCTGTGTAGATCAGCATGGTGGGATACAGGGGTGGGGAACCCTGTCGATTTCTGGATTTCATGCCAGCTTCGATTTCCACCAGTTACCCAGGATCAGTGATCTGATTAGCTGTGTATACTCACACTCCAGTCCACTGGCTCAGAACACAGTAATGCGCTTAAGTTGATACATTAAGAACATTCTTAAGATTTCAACATCGTTAAACGTTTTAGGTGTTCGGTATGGCTCTGTTGCAAATGTTTTGACCTGGTTAGTACACGGATCTGTTTGTTTGCTGTTTGTTTTTGTTTTCATTCTGACCCAGTACCACTGCCGTTATTAAATAGGTTACATATATTCAGTGCAAACCTGTTGCTCTGTGTTAAAGCATAGAACAGAAGTGTCAGTTGATCTTTAGGAAATGCAAATTAACTGCAAACCAGACTAAGTTAGCAGATGATGGAGCCAATTATCAAATCAGAAGTAGAGGCTGGAGAGAAAGGCAGCATGTACATGCCCCCCATGGCTCTCAGCATGTGACACCCCCCCACATTAGTCAGTTAGTCAAATCATTAATGTACTCTTACATATTAGGTATTTTTATGGATAAGATCGTGGTCTACAGCTGGAACTAACTTGTCCTGTGCACAGCGTTTCACTGTGGTTTAATCTAAATGGGAAGCACTATTGGTGTGCACAGCTGGATAACTGAGCCGGGGTAATTGGTGGAAACAGAAGGTCCTGGAGCAGACAAGCCCCTCCAGATACAGGGTTTCCCAGCCCCTGCTGGTCAACCCCACCATATTGATTCCTCCATTGATTTATGCCCCCCCAGCCCCCACCCGTCTCTGTAGCATAACTGCCTGACATCAGCATAGCTTATGTCTGACCCAGTGCTGCTGACCCAGGTCTTTGGGTTTCTGTTACACACACAGTTTCTGAAACCATTTCCAAATGCCATTTTTAAATGTTCATGTTAATCTTACGTTCGTCACCGCGTTGGACAACGTTGTAAGATCGTTGGCCTCATGTCATCGCTGCCACAGTTTCTTTAGTTTGCATCGCTTTAAAAGTTTGTCTCGCAGCAGTAACCAGGTTGTACTGAAGTAGCCCTCTGATTGCACACAGCAGATATTCCGCAATGCATTGACCGTTTGCAGGGCAGCGAGCAGATTGTCACTAATAAGACACTGTTTGGGTTTTCAGTGGGAGATGTCCTTGTCCAGGGTGATATGTTTTTCCTGACTGCAACATTGTCTTTATCTTGCGCATGCAAAGTCAGTGAGGTTAAAGTCTGATGTGCATCGAGGCGATTCGCATTGCGGAGCTTCCTCAAGGGTCCAGCGTCCAGCTCTGACCCAGAGAGCACGTGAGGCGAGTTAACTGTGCAGTCAACAATAATCAGTCAGCTGGACCCTGGGAGCTCTGCCTCTCCAAGGTCGAGAGTAGGGCAGGGGCCCTCAACTCCAGTCATGGAGAGTTGCAGTGCATGCTGGGTCTTGTAGTTCCTCAGCACTTGCATATGGTCAATCAGCACAATTGATAACACAGTTGAACTCACCTCGCCTGGTGTGTTGACTCTTAAGTTGGATGCTGAATTTCAGTAGAAAACAGAATCCAGTGCACACAGGACTAACGTGGGACTAAAGTAGTTTGTGAAGATGGTACTTTTAGGTTGTGTAGCCTCATCTCCACTGTGGCAAAATGACCACCAAAACTTGAGTCAAACATTGGGCATGTTCTTTGCTAATAAACATTCAGCTGGAGAGGGTTATTCAGAGCTGCAAAATTCTCTGGTTGGACCCCTGCAATAAACAGACATTTTTTTCTGGGCCAACCAAAGCTGCAACAAGAATCTGACAGCCTCAGTAAGTTAGCAAGCAGCCTACGCCAAAAAAACCAGTGCGTGTTTTCTAGTCACACTACTAGAGATTGAGCATCTGTGTTAATGAATGATATTTCAAAATGCCAGTGATAATGTTGCAGTCATCAGTTTGGGTAAAATGCCATAAATAAGCGGTCTGGATGCTCCATTAAAGTGTATCTGCGTGGGTTACTCACCTTCCTCTTCATCCTCCTCTTCCTCAGCTGATGCGGACGTGTGCGGATTTGTTCCGGTTGGTTCCGTTCACGGTGTTCATCATCGTGCCGTTTATGGAGTTCCTGCTGCCCGTCTTCCTCAAACTCTTCCCAGAGATGCTTCCCTCCACCTTCGAGACCGAGTCTAAGAAGGCAAGTTACAGCGAAGGTTACGTTACAAACCGCTAAAAAAATAAACCTTGCCATGGCACACAAATGATGTGGAATTATAGAGTAAAAGTAAATATTGGAAATACTCATTAATTCAATTATTGTGAGCTGGCTGGCTGGGCTGGTTGTTTTCTGTAGTTTTGTGTTGCCTGCTGTTTGGTGAAAAATGTTGACTCTTCATGGCCTTTTGGTCGAGTCTTAAATTTCGTGGAATTTTCAGATTTAATTTGAAGTTATGCCAGCAGCCAGGTCAGATGTTTCTTAGCAGCAGAGAAAATTCCTGTGTAGTTCCTGTGTTTCACATGGTGGGAAAATAAGGGCCAGAACTTTGCTGTATTTGGGTCATTCTGGGAGTCCAATGCCCAGGGTTTGAGTAGCTCCCCTGGGGGTTAATCTCCAGCCCCTCCCACATGTGCTGTTATGAGAGATTCGGGTCTCGTTGATCTGGGGGGTCCTCATGGTTAAAGATCTGTGAGCTACCGTAAGCCTGAGTTTCCGCTGACCTGGCTTGGCCGTTTGCACATCGTTATGATTTGAGCCAAAATGGCTGCTCACTTTTGAGCAGAATGAAATGTCACTTTTTTTTAAAATGGTCTTGCAGTGCTGATAAACATCACCATAGAAAGATGGCAACAAAATGTGTATTAAGGTCTTATTCACAGTATAACACAGGAGGCAAAATGTTTATATTGTCGTAAAGTAATCTTTGGCATGCGGACAGGATTTTAACACTTACCAGGAGCCATTAGGGGAACCAGGAAACTGTTCTGAGAGTAAACAGGCCTTCAGGTAGTGCGTGGTCCCGCTGTTTTATCTGGGGTCATGGAGTCAGGCCAGTTAGCCTTGGACACACCTCCAGGACACGTCGAGTGTGGTCACATGACCCACAGGGAATACTGGGGTCAGGGGACAGATGTTGGCATTCTCTCCACCTCCTTACACACTGCTTTTACGGCCTCTCAGCCCAACGAGCAGCTCAGGTCACGTGTGGATGTCGGCCAGTAATCCAAATGAGGTCAGGCCACTGGCTGTTTTTCCAGTAAACGGTGAGGCTGGAGGCGGGGGAGTTCCACAACCGCAGAGTGATGCCATTTCCTAAGACGTGTAAACACAACTCAGAAATGCCGCAGCTGGTTTGTTTTGGCATTTTGTTTTGCCTCGGGCATGGCAACCTTAAAAAGTGGAAGTGAAAATGTGCTTGGGTGTAGCGGTGGCTCTGAGGAAACAGATTTGAGAACGCCTGCAGTCGCAGAAATGTATCAGTGCGTATGTACCACCAAGACAACCACATCCTGAATATGAATTAATGTATGAATCAGGGAGAGAAAAAACACACTTTGGGTATGGAATATATTTTCACCCAGATGGATCACCTTCAGAAATGTTTCTCAGTAACCAAACTAGGACATAAATTGGCTTGTAGCTCTAAATTTAAGGACTTACATTGTGACCCTTTTAAATGACAAATGTCATATTTGGGGCACCTAAAGCTTCAAACTGCCTGTCAGTTGAAAGGAAATCAGAAAAACCAGGGGAAAGAATGGCCCTTTGTGGACATTGACATTGACACCCCTGTGTTAAGGTGATTTTTGTTAGTGTGTAATGTGTGTGACACACGCAGTCTGTGTTGTTTTTAGTGAGGCCCTGTCAGTCTGTGCTTTGTGTCAGAACCTGGTTCTTCCAGTCACACCAATGTGGTTTTGAAGAAAGGCTGTTGTGAACTTCTTTTTGCTTTGTTTTTGTTTCACATGTGGTGCAGTTTTAGAGGTAGTGTGAATGGCTAAATTGCCACAATTTTGGTTTGCTCAGAACACAGTCCACTACACTGCGAAGAAGGACTTGTGTACATGAAACCCGTCACAACGGGGCAGCTGATTTGGGATCAGTTTACCCGTCCAGCTCATAATGAATTATGGGTGGGATATAGAAGGACGAAATATGATCCTTCTTTGGCGGTCCTGCTCTGAATATGAGCCCTGATCTAGGATCATTGTAGCCTTTTTGCTCATAATGGAGAAGGTAAAGATGTGGCCAGGGGAATCTGACCCTGGATCAGTGCTCCTATTGTGACACTTAATGAAAATCAGCACAGGTAAAGTTCACGTCATTTGGGGTGGGGGGTGTGTGGGATGGGGTAGGGGGTGTGTGGTTTGTATTTTTCGGGCAGGGTACTCACCTGTCTCTCGTCCCCCCAGGAGGAGAAGCAGAAGAAGGGGCTTGCTGCCAAACTGGAGCTGGCTAAGTTCCTGCAGGAGACCATTGCAGAGATGGCCCGGCGGAACAAGGCCCAGCTGGGCGAGGAGACGCAGAAGTTCTCCACATACGTGCAGAAGGTGAGTGACCCCCTGAGGCACGGAGGCATTCAGCGTCTGGTTATAAAGGGGTGATTCTTACCAATGTGATGGTGAAATACAGAAAATTAAATGTGGGCTAATTGTTTTTAAACAGAGCTTTCTCTAAGCCCGTTTTGTTAAGCTGGAGTTCTTTCGGGAGGACTGGGATATGTAGCAGATGGGGGTGTGTCTCAGGTCTTTCTGCCAGGTCGGGGGGTGTTGGGGGGGGGGTAGCGCGGGTGTGCAGGTCCCAGCTGCCCCTGTCACTAATGCAGGGAACAGTGAAGTTTAAAGACTAAAGGGTTCATGGATCCTAAAGCAGCAGCACATTCTCCCTGCACTGGATAAACAAGCTGGGGTTTCTGTACAGCCAGAGAGGGAGCTGGTAACCCCACCTTCATAAATCACTACAGTACTGTGCCCTCCCCCCCCCACCCAAACCCCCACCCAGCAGGGCCCCTGTCAGCTGGGTCTGTGGGACACAAGCTCTCCAACTCAGCCTATGGCTATTCCCAAATGAAGGCCAGTTTATTTATTTTATTTTAGTACATTTTAAAAATTATTTTAAGTTATCTGTTCCATCTTTATTATTCCGGGAAAGCCCACAGTAAAGACTCATAATGGGAATCCTGCCGAAGAATTCACAATCAGAAAATGACAACATTAATGTACAGTAAGCTCATCCAGTGTACTTGGATGTCAGTCATATTGTTAATAGACTGAATTTATGCAAATGTTCAGATGATCCACAAGAGATCCACAGTTTTACTGACAGTCTCTCTTCTCAAGATCGGGTACAGAATGTTCCTGGTGTTGTGCCAGGGAGAACGCCCCCTTGTGGGGAACTAACAGAATAGCCACAGCTGAGCTTTTGAGTATAACCATGGAGACTACGGTAGTGAGAAACAGTTCATATTCCATTTCAACTGCTCAACTATTAATTAAAATGCTATAAACATCTTACAGGGCAAGTAATAAAGTAGAAATTAACCCTTTATGAATATGTAAAGACACATAATAAACACAAAAGCCGACCAACACTTCATAATATTTTGGGATCAATTTTGACAGCCACTGAACTGCGATTGAAAGACTGTTTTGGCTAACTGCTGCATAATTTATATGAAAGCTCAGATCTGTGTCAAACCTACCTGTCGTCTGGCGATCGTTCGTTCTGACGTGTCGCCCTGGCTCTCACCTGGCAGGTGCGCCACACGGGGGAACAGCCCACCACCAAAGACATCGTGCAGTTCTCCAAGCTGTTTGAGGACGAGCTGACGTTGGAGCACCTGGAGCGCCCCCAGCTGGTGGCTCTGTGCAAGCTGCTGGAGCTGCAGCCAATCGGCACCAACAACCTGCTGCGCTTTCAGCTGCTGCTGCAGCTGCGCACCATCAAAGCCGACGACGAGGTGAGGGGGTGCAGGGAGGGTGCAGGAGCGGGGGGGCGCTGTCAGATTTGAGATTTCCTTCTGGATCATCATTGCTACACATTTGTACCTCTTGTTTTTTCCTGTTCTGCTTCTTTTGGGAGCTTGTGTAATTGACTTCCAGAAAATGTTTGTTAAAAGAAGGTTGCTACAGCTGAGGGCACTTCCTGATACGGCCCCTCCCCTGTGAGAATTTGGCCGGGATTTGACATTGAGTCATGCAGGGATGTGAACCCTCTGCTATTGCATAACCGATGTATAACCCTAATATATCTATCTATCTGTGTGTGTGTGTGTGTGTGTGTGTGTGTGTGTGCGTGTGTGCAGAGATGATAGCCACAGAGAGTGTGGCCTCCATGAGCGTGTCAGAGCTGCAGGCGGCTTGCAGGAGCAGAGGGATGAGGTCACTGGGTCTGACCACAGACCAGCTGCGGCAGCAGCTACAGCAGGTACGCAGAACCCAGACATCTGCTCTCACCTAGAGCGTCACACTCACCATCTGTTTACTGTAGCAATGCAGGTGAAGTAAAACCAGACACCAATCAGAACAGGGTAAAACCTAATACTCATTTGAACACACTTCTAAAGATTCCCAATAACTTCACTAACACAAAGTAAAGACTGTGCCCTAACTGTGTAGCTGTAATTTATCCTGACCCCCTGCTAACCCCTGCTCCCCTCCATCGCAGTGGCTGGACCTGCATTTGAAGGAGAACGTGCCCCCCTCCCTCCTGCTGCTGTCCCGGGCCATGTACCTGACCGACCACACCCCCAAACCACCCGTCATCCCCCCCATCCCAAAACTGGAGGTAAGGCGCAGAATGGTTCGCTTTGAGAGGGCAGGTCAAGGTGTGGTTTGGTGTGTCTAAATCAAACCCACATGAGTTTCCATTCTTAGTGGAATGTCATGTGACCTGTCTGTGCCATCCCTCCCCCCCTTTACAGAAAGCCCCCGCCCCCCCGCCCGTTGCTGAGTCCCCGGCGCAGGAGAAGCCCATGATGGCGTCTCAGGACCTGCTGAAGGACCCGGCTCCCATCATCAAGCAGATCAAGGCAAGAGCACACAGCCCTACCTGCAGCACTCCCCAGCAATCCCACAATGCACTGCGGACTTGCCCCTCCTCCAATCCGGTTTCAGCTCTGCAGATTTTTCTGTGACTCATTTTCAACCTGCAAAGTGGGCAGCCAGAATATTACGTAATATTAACACAAATATGTATTCATAATTCACAAACTATTCTAGTCCTCTAGACTGTCAGGCCAGAGTAAAACAAAGGAAAAAATGACCTTGATGACTATCATGGCAGCATCATCTCAGTTTTCAGTTTTGACAGTTTGTGACAGAACTTAGCTGTGGGCTGTATGTGTAAATCCTGGCAGCCAGGTTTCCCTCGCTCACAGGAGAACCCTGCCGCCGATTGCACAGCCCTGCTGACTCGTTTCGTGTTTTTTTTTCTGTGGCCTTTGTGTTTCCCAGGAGGAAGAGCTCCGTGACAAAGCCTTCATTTCAGACATGCCATCTACAGAAGCACAAATCATTCACGTAAGTCCGGCCGATTAGCCAGCGCTAACGCGAGTGTCAGTGCTCCCCAAGGCTTAGTCAGGGAGTCATGCAGTGGCTGGGAAGAGAACAAGGTTTGTAGGTGGGGTCGGGGGGTGGGTGGAGATTTGATTATATCTTACATAACTGTACAGTTTACCCTGATTCCAGAGGTTATGGTACCAGCCAAAACGCAGAATTAGGTTTAAATACTTAAAAGAGCTGCAGGTGACATCACTGAGTAGAGCTTATTAATGCAGATTCCAGTCAGGCTAATCGCATAGATGGCTTTAACGTATGGTTCATTAAATGTTCTGCCACAGGGTTCAGCGATTGACCTCATTGTAGTCCAGCGCCCAATGAACTGATCTGAGATCAGTGCTGAGAAAGTGAGTCGCACTGTATATGCACTATGAAGTAACAACTGGGACCTGATTTCAGAGACTTAGCAGTCCTGCACGCACTGAAGTATTATGAGCTGAACTGAGGTCAGTGCTGAGAGAACAGTGCTGTAAATGCAGAGGAAGGGAGGCGTTGTGAACTGGCCTGAGATCAGCTGGATGAGATAATGGCTTGGAATGCAGCCCAAAGTTGTCGTTATGTAACCCTGTCACATGTTCGTGACAGTCGCTCCACCATGCTGACAGACCTGTCTGTCTACCCCTCCCCCTCCCCTCCTCCCCTCCCCCACGCCCCCTCCAGGCGAAAAACGCAGAGCTGGCCCAGATGCCCAAGAAGATGTCAGCCAATGGAATGTGAGGCGGCCGCTCCAGGCCAGGAGCGACGCGTCAACACAGCGTCCCGTCACAGCGAGAGGACACGTGGCCGGGTGGGCGGGCCTCACCCTGCCATCCTTCACAAACCGAACACTGTAAATGCTGCTAGAGAGTGTGGGGGGAGGGGGGGGGAGAGGGAGGTGCATTGTGGGAGTCAAACCCCCACCAGAAGAGCAAGTTTCCCAGGAAACCAGAGGCTGGAAGAGCAGACAGAATGCCCTCTAGTCTCATCATCGTCCATGACTGATACGGTCACGTCAGATTACGGGAGTGAAACCAAGTGACTTTGTGTAGTTATTGAATATTGAAATCATTTTTTTCTGTTTTGAATAATTTGCCCCTCCTCAATTTTACACACATATTTTTCAAATTGGTTTTTGGTTTTGGATACCAGCCCTCAACTTGAGCTGCTTGCGGCTCCTGCAGTAGCCTTGTTCTACCACCAGAGGGCAAAATAATAAACGCCAACAAAACTTGCCATGGACAAAATCATGCAGGCCTGGTCAAGCATAGCTCCAAGTGTTTAAATTTGCAACAATGAAAATGGATTTCTTGGAGTCATTTAATTCTGGAAGCTTAACAGCTTTTTAGGGGAAAAAGTGACTCCTTCAGATTAGTTTTTTTGTTGAACCACGCTGCACACTGTTACTTAGCGAACAGTTGGTTTCACTCCCGCTCGCAGAAGTGCACTTTGTATATTTGTAAATACCTTGTATATCGTTCTCGTCGTTCGGCGCAGAATTATAACCATGGCCGCTTTGTGCAACCCGCTACTGCCGCGTAGCTTTCCAGCTTACGAAACGACCTTCTGTGACCTTCACAGAGGCCTGAGAGTAAGCCCAGAGAAACGGAGCGGCATGACTGCGGGTGGCCATCGCGGCCCTCTGCGTTTGTAAGCGTGCTGGTGAATTTTCCTTTGATTGGGGAAATATGAAGTTCGGTTCTCCTTCAGGAGATTTTTTTTTGCGGAAACGCGAAACGGCTTCCCCTAGCACTGTAGCTTTCGGCAGATCTGCTGTCTGCATCTGAGTGTACATAAGTGTGCTATCTCCCCTTCTCAATGCCTTTTAGATATGTTTAAAATTATTCTTTTGTTAAAAGTGATATGCAGCTCTGTCGGAGCTTAAGTGTCACGCAAATGTTCTCAGATGCACCAATAATTACTTGCTGAGTTTACGCATTGTCAGTTGCCACTGAGACAAGTGCACTAAAAAAAAAAGTGATTCATCAAAAGGATGAAAATTGTGTCCTTGGTCTTTAAATTAATAATTATTTTATTGGGTAAGCAATGCGATGCTTGAATAATATGTGTATGTTTGTATATTTGGAGAAACGACAATGCTACATAGAAATGTAGAATTTGGTTTCAAATGATCAAAAACTTGAGAACGACATAAATACCTCCGTTACCTGCTGTGTCATTCAACACAATGCACCACAGGGAGTAAATTGGATTTGCCATATAAATATATATATTCTGTGGATGTGTGCTTGTGAATTATCATTGCCTTAGCGCTGGGGAAGCCACTGAATAGGTGTCATAAGTTTGAAACGTACCTTACAGTTTCCTGATTAATCCAGTCTTGTACTCAGAGATCATAGGGTGACTTCCCTCGGCCTTGCAGTGGTCAGGATGGTTGAATATGGGCGGAGCTACAATCACTTTTTGGACTTTAACAGACTTGTTCAGCCAAAATATTTTGGTCTTTACCACAGAATTTTAAAAACAAAGTGATGGTTCAAATCTGAGAGTTACGGGTAATGTACTGTGACTCTGTCTGATGTCATCATACCTGATTCTCCCATGGCTGGTGGCGGCCATTTTAACTCCATGCAGAAAGTAGCCAGCTTGACTCGAAAGTCCATCATGTGACCTGTGATCTGTGCTCCTCCTCCTGCTGCCGATTCCAACCTTCAGAAAGAGACAGAGTTAATGTGCATTTCCAAGAAAACGGTTCGAAACCACTGCCTTTGAGAGGTCACCCAATGATTTGGTGAACACTGTGCCGTAGCTTGGTCTTCCTGTAGTGAAACTACGTGGGAGGCATTTTAACCATTTTGAAAGGTTTTCTTTAATCTTCCAAAAAATCTAAATGCAAAAATCTGCTTAAACGAGCACACTCCTTCTGATTGTACCTTATCCGTTTTACACAGCCTCTACCTGAAACTGTTTTGTTTTTGTACTTGATGTAAAGGTTATTCAAGGTGACTGACCTGCCATTTTAAACTCTTAAAAGGTGCTTTCTCAGTTAACCCTTTACCTCCAATGTTCCTGAATGTTTCCTCTTCTCCGAGCCCTGCTGGAATTGGGGCGCTGTGTCTCCCCATTCAGAAAAAGTGTGAGATTTTGTGAGATGGATTTAAATGGTTGGGTGAGCCTACTTCATGTTTGGATGAGAGCACCCCAGCCAAACAAATGATGGCGATATATCACATTCATTTTCCGGATGTTTCCGGACCTCAGGTTCTGGAATCAGGTGGAATACTTAACAGTCAATTTTTAATGCCAGAACATGGCACACATCCTGGATTTCTTTAAATCACACACCAGCGATTATCGAATGACAAAGGTCATTTTCACTTTTTACTTTTTTTTTTTTTAATATTTTTTCTCTTCAGGGGTGTGTTTTTTGGTTTTAGTGAATTTTATTGGTTGATGTAGCCTAGACCTTTTGGACATTTTTTGACAATTTCTTTTCTGTGCTACTTTTCAGTCATGGAACAACTTCAGAGTTTTTTTTTTTTGGTCATTTTGCCACTTTGGCCTTTCCAACCTTTTTAACCTTTACCGTGCCATCGAGCCGCACCCCGCGGTTACATCAGCGCCCTGGAGAACGACGCGGCTCAGAGCTGCCACTCTGCCAAACGGCTCGCCGCGTCCCGTAGATTCTCTGCATGCCGGTCATCTGGTTTAACCTTTCAGATTGCCATTACTGTTCCAAGCCATGCTGGGAGGAGACAGGATACAAACTGTGCTCTGTCCCTGCAACAGCTGCGCTAGATACTCTCAGAAAGGTGGACCCTGGCATGCTCAACACAGAGATTTTTATTTTACTCAAACCATGTCAACATTCTGTACATTCTGGTGGTTTCAAGTAAGGCCCAGTTGACTTCTCCTGACTGCTCTGAGCTGAATCCTACATCCTGTTTGGAAATGGTTGAGCACAATGGTCCCAGTCTGGTGCTTGACATGCAAGTGAAAATGTTAATAGCGAAGCCGTAAAACCGTCTCCCACGTGCCATGAGGAATGTGTTCTCGACGGATGTCGTGACGTAGCTGTCCTGTTTGTTAAGTTACTGAGTAAATGAAAGGGGAGTCACTTTCCCGGCAGGACAGCAAAGTCAAACGGCATCACCCTCTGCTTCTGCTTCATGAGTGTCTCTCTAGCTGAAGTCGGGCTGGAGCAGAACTCAAAGGTTGGTGCGGGAGAGCGTGTGTAAACCCTGAGCTGCTGTAGGCTTGGATTTCTCCACAAGCATACAGTGAGCTCAGGGCGCGGAGTATGTGGAAACATTACATGTATGCAAACATGACTCCTGTGTACCTGTTGTTCTGAATGTATCCGTGCATACTGCAGAAGAAGTATGGGAGGGGATGGGGAAGGGGGAAACAATGGCATTTAAAAAAAAAAAAAAAAAACAAACCCATCAAACAAAACCTATCAAACTTGTCCTGTCTATTTTTTGCCGTCTTATTGAATGTATTTCCACAATAGATTGCAACTGGGGGTGGCTGACTGTAGACCTGAGAGCGGTGTGTGCTGGCTTGTGTCATCACCATGAAATAAGCAATAAGCAACCAGGCAAGATCTGTTAATTGGGAAAAAAAATTAAACAGCTGATTTTTCTCTTCAGGGCAGAGCGAAGCTGCACTTAACCCTGTGGCTTTCTGTTACAGAGTTAGCCACCGCTGGTCTACAACAATCATTACATATGTTATATGTCAGGAATCTCCGTAGGTAGGACCAGGGTTAGGGAGCCTTCCCAAATAGGTTTGGGTTACGTAATGCCAGTGTGTGATTTGACTGATGGCTGTACTGTACTCGTGTCTTATTTAGGCACAGACGGAACACAATTGATGTGGCCTTCTATTCACATACCAGACTCACTCACAGCCTGTAGCGCGTGCCGTGTGAAGGATAACTTGCAATGTCCAATGGCAGCGCACGGTCATTCTTCCATGGGCCTCGAGATTAAAGCGTGTGGTAACATTTGAGCTGGTGCTCACTCACAGCGGAATTCAGTCCTGCCATGAGGTAGCGCTCTGAGCTTTAGTGTACCGTTATAAATATACACATATATGTACACATACTTCACACGCAAAGGCCATCTTCCACCTTTTTAATTGATGTAATGACATCACAGGAGATTGTGAGTTTGAACGCTGCAAGACAAATCTCATTTTCACGATGACAGCTGTTCAAGATGAACAGAAGAGGAGAGAGGAGCAATGACACAGGCCTTGTCTCAAACGCGATTTTTCTGCCTGGAAACAGTCGCATGATTCTGTTGCCAGCTGCCGCACATCATGGTGAGATCTCGGCTTTGCTGCTGAGCAGCTGTGCTCCTCAACACCACGGGCATGTTCTATCCATAGGACTCATGTGTGAGCACTTTAAACAGCTGCAGCCATTTCTGTAGACAGTGTGATTTCTCCCTTACAAATTAAATAACAAAAATGTGGTTCCATACCTTTCGCTCAGGTTATGAAATCTGACTGCTAAATCATTTTGTATGCAGGTTAACAGCTAGTAGGCAAGTGATTCTTGCTAGATAAAATATTATAAACATTCAACACAAATCCACACTTTCACTAATGACGACTCCTCTGGTCCACCTGTCTGTGTGTAATTTAATAAAATAAAATGCCCCGGTCTTTTAACAGAAACAATTGGCCTCACGGTAAAAGAGAATGAAAGCATCATTTTATCTGTGGGTTTACCAGTCTTGGGATATGAAATATGGGATATGAAATATGGGCCTTCTCTGATAGAAAAGGTTAAATCAATCCCTCACCACATTAGAACAGTCTATTTAAGAGCAACTAACAGCTTGTTACAGCAGAGGTATTAGAACTGCATTTGGAATCTAAACAGCACACACCCCCAGGACTGAGTATGCAAAATCTGTAAAATCAGTTACAGAACAGCACCATCATGTGGCTGATTAGCTGCACTGCAGGTGGATTTGTTTTGACAGGTTTACAAACAGCATTGAGCTATACCTGATGTATTATTTTACCCACAGTCCACATGGTTGGAGCCCAACATCTAATACTGCCAAAAAGTCATAAATCAGACCTATATATGTATCTGTATCACTCAAGGCATCAAAATCTAACAGGCCATCCCATAATAATGTATTATAATTTAATGGTAGCTTTATGGTTTTGTGTTTTCATGCTATTAAATGATCATTTTGACTCTGTTCATTTTTCCCCTCAAAACACAGAAGTCTAATTTCATCATGAAGCAATTATTTTATTGGTGAGGACTGGCATGAGTTTGGGTGTGGTTCTCCAAAAATCTACCCCCCTTTTTATCAGTGCGGACCATGTGGTGCTCTGTGCATAAGTGAAAGCGTAGCCGAGGGCTGTGACTCCAAAAACCCGACACTGCGAACAGAACAGCTTCTGCTTCACCTGTGGCAGTGGAGAGAGAGGCTCGCCTCACCCCTGTGCCTGTTCGGGTGGATTAATGGGTGCTTCTTTGTGATAGAATAGAGGTAAGAGTGTCGCAAAATTAACCGAAATATAAATGAATAATTTGTAATATGTGTATGTATACACAGAGTGCACTCAAAGCCACTCGAAGGACATTAGAAATGTTGAGGCCATTTCATGGTATTATGTAAGGTATAAAAGATGAAATAAAATTAAGTAAAGTAAAATACAACGGTATAGAGGAGATTGACAGTACAGAAAAATTAGAGGTGGCAAAGTTGGTCAAGTTGTCTTGACCATGAAATGTGAATAAGCGTAAGAGAAGAGGAGATGAGGTGAGAGTGAGAGTGATTAAAGTACCTGTAGGTGGTGAGGGCAGTCCAGCGCAGTCCAGCGCAGGGGGAGCAGAGTCTGCAGAGCGTGGATAAGGCAGACAGACAGCAGGTGCCCGCAGATACTGCCTGCACAAAGCAGGGCAAAGCAAACAAGGAGTAAAGAGGGAATTACTACTGCAATACAGTCAAAAAGTCAAGACAGGAAAATTTGAGTTAAAAAATCCATAATGGCTGTTGTGTGTGTGCTTCTTTTACAAGTATCCACCCCTGTTTATCTATAAGGAACATTTAGTTTATAGGATTTCGTTTAAAAAAAAAAAAAAAAAAAAAAAAAAAAGGTTATTTCCGTAGTATTCTGATTAGTGATAACAGGATTCTTAAGACAGTGAGTTTAAAAAAATTACTGATTTTGCATATCACATTTTTAATGTGAATCAGCAATATTTACATTAATAAACATAATTACCTAGACTAAAACGTGATTGTCTCCTCCAGAGATGAAGGGTGATGGGTCAGAGTGTCTGTGTTTAATTCTCCTGCTCCTCCACCAGACCTCTGTCTCCAGACCAGGTACATCTACACCTGAGCTATCACTGACTGCAGTACTGACACACTAACACACCTCTACACCTGAGCTATCACTGACTGCAGTACTGACACAACACATCTACACCTGAGCTATCACTGACTGCAGTACTGACACCTAACACACCTATACCTGATCTACCACTGACTGCAGTACTGACACCTAACACACCTACACCTGAGCTATCACTGACTGCAATACTGACATCTAACACATCTACACCTGAGCTATCACTGACTGCAGTACTGACACAACACATCTACACCTGAGCTATCACTGACTGCAGTACTGACACACTAACACACAACACATCTATAGTACTGACACAACACATCTACACCTGAGCTATCACTGACTGCAGTACTGACACCTAACACACCTACCTGATCTATCACTGACTGCAGTACTGACACCTAACACACCTACACCTGAGCTATCACTGACTGAATACTGCAATACTGACATACTGAACACATCTACACCTGAGCTATCACTGCAGTACTGACTCATAACAGTACTGACACAACACATCTACACCTGAGCACTGACTCACTGACTGCACCTGAGCTATCACTGACTTCAGTACTGACACCTAACACATCTACACCTGAGCTGTCACTGACTGCAGTACTGACATCTACACCTGAGCTGTCACTGACTGCAGTACTGACTCATAACACATCTACACCTGAGCTGTCACTGACTGCAGTACTGACTCATAACACATCTACACCTGAGTTATCACTGACTGCAATACTGACATATAACACATCTTACTCTTGCTATCAATGCCTGCAGTACTGACACAACACATCTACACCTGAGCTGTCACTGACTGCAGTACTGACACAACACATCTACACCTGAGCTGTCACTGACTGCAGTACTGACTCATAACACATCTACACCTGAGCTCTGTCATCTGACTGTTTCTCACATCTACACCTGAGCTATCACTGACTGCAATACTGACATATAACACATCTTACTTCTTGACACAACACATCAACCTGAGCTGCCTGCAGCTGACTCTACACCTTGTCACTGACTGCAGTACTGACAGCTGGTGACATCTAACACATCTACACCTGATGTTGTTCACAATGCTCACTGTGTACCTCAAACCCAGTCCAGTTGTCCCATCAGAGGTTCCAGGTTCTTGGCCCAGCTGCTCCTGTTGTTGCTGTAGCTGGTGAAGATGTTGTTCTGCCCTGTTACCTCAAACCCAACATCAGCGCTGAGGACATGAGTGTGGAGTGGACCAGAACCCACCCCACAGACATACTGGTGCATCTTTACCAGGAGAGAGGCGTCAGAAACGAGAATCAGATCCCGTCTGTCAGGGGAAGGACGGCTCTGTTCCCAGAGGAGCTGAAGAGAGGAAACACTTCACTCAGACTGAGGAGAGTGCAAGTCCTGGATGAGGGGAGGTATACGTGTCTCATTCAGACTCCAGGGTGGTACGACAATGCTTCTGTTAAGCTGCACGTAAGGGGTCAGTACTTTACCCACAATGCAATTCTTTTTCAGACTGAATCCAAATCCATTTATCTGTGTAACAAACCGTTTTGACTGTGTCATTTACAATAAGGGTTATTCATAGCTCTTTATTTTCCATGTCCTCGTAACCTTTAAAAAAACCTTCCTGTAGCTGTGGGGAGTGAGCCAGTGATCTCCATGGAGGGACACAGAGGAGGGGGAATCGGCCTGCTGTGTGAATCTAAAGGCTGGCATCCTGAGCCTGAACTCACCTGGCTGGACAGTGAGGGACACCGTCTCAGTGCTGAAGACACAGAGACACACAGAGACAGCGAGGGGCTGCTCACAGTGACCCGAAGAATCGTCGTACAGGAGACCGACACAAAGACGTTCACCTGTCGGGTTCTACAGCAGCAGCTCAAACTGGAGAAACAGACTGCGATTCGCATCCATGGTGAGGGGTATTCTACATCTAAAACAGCAGCCGCAGCTCACAGCGCACAGGTTCCCCTGCAGGTTGGGGAGAGGAGAGACTCACAAGCTGCTGATTAATGGAATATGGCATAAACCATAAAAATAACCCAATATCCAGACATGCTGCCCCTCTCAACGCAGACGCCCGAAACCCTCAGTCTCACACCACAGTGTCAGTAATGCCACGGCAACAGAATGTGTTACAGTGTTAATAATGTAGTGTGTGTGTTTCAGCTGACATGTTCAGTGTGGACCCCTGGAAAGTGACCCTCTCTGTGTTTTTCACCCTGGCTGTTCTTACCCTCATCATAACTGCAGCCGTGATCATTCGAAACATTAAACTGCGCAGAAAGGAAGGTAACATGACCACAAACTTCCGTTAAACTTCCCTGAGCAAAGTACTTAACCTCTTCATTCACAAACCAGCAATACAAAGATGTTATAGATTAATGATTTCAGTCGGTCTGGGGAAGGGTATCTGACCTCCTCCTCAGAAACACACCTGCTCTCCCTCTAATCTCCTGTTTGTTTGTTTGCAGAGTGGGAAAGAATGTATAAATTTGCAGGTGAGTGCGTTTCCTTCAATCACAGAGCTGAGTGTCAGGCTTTCCAAACAAACCTGGAAAAGTCAGCGATCAGATCTCAACTCACGGATCTGACTGCACTCTACTCTGCTGCACTTACTGTAGTGTTATTCACATGGGCAGACAGGCTAGAAAACAGCATCCTGGAGCAGCACCTGAGACTGGTGAGACAATATTGTCTGCATCCCATAAGTGGAAAAGTTCATTGCTCTGAATTCTAGGGCTCTTGCCAGTACAGAGGGATACAGCTGAGTAAAATTTGGGCACTGGAAGTAGAAGTCATCTCAGTTTTAGGCTTTTTTTTTTCCAAAAAAAAAAACGTCTTCACCCCTCTCTGTCCTCCACAGTGGATGTGACTCTGGACCCTGAAACAGCCAACAACCACCTCATCCTGTCTGAGGACAGGAAACAGGTGAGAGACGGAGACGTGAGGAAGGACCTCTCGGAGTCCCCAAAGAGATTTGATTCTGCGTCCAGCGTCCTGGGGAGGGAGGGGTTCTCCTCAGGGCGGTTCTACTATGAGGTGCATGTGGGGAAGAAGAATAAGTGGACTTTGGGAGTGGCCAAAGAGTCAGTGAACAGGAAGGGCTTTATCACACTGAGCCCATGGCACGGGTACTGGGCCATCCGCCTCAGAAATGAGGATCAATACCAAGCCCTCGCTAACCCCCCATCCCCCTCACCCTGAGGGACAAGCCCAGCACAGTGGGGGTGTATGTGGACTATGAGGGGGGTCAGGTCTCCTTTTACAATGTGGGAACCAGGTCTCTCATCTACTCCTACACTGGGTACGTCTTCTCTCAGAGACTCTATCCGTACTTCAACCCCTGCACCAACGACGCCAGCAAAAACTCCGCCCCACTGATCATCTCTCCCGTCAGACACGGGCCGAACATGCGCAGTGCTATCCGGCAGTATTTATAATTATTAATTATTATTCAATCTGACAGTTTCACTCGTGAGGTTATGGTTCCATATGATGAGTAGATGCGTGAGCACTGGATCCGGACTGTGAGATGGGTAGACATGACTGCTCAGAAGTGGACATGCCAGGAGCCTTCTTTTTCAGAAATAAAGAAATATGAGAAGAGAGAAGTTCCTGTTTTTGTTTCGCCCTTCAGCGTTTTCAAATGCATATCACCCACCAGGTTCATAACAGGGTGGCTTTGACTGACCACAACCCTTTTGTGTTTCTAGAGAAGTCTGAGACCGAAAACCAGAGAGTCAGTTTCAATTCAGAACCAGTTTCATTGGAGTCTCAATTCTCAGCGGAGCACACAGTCCCCAAGCGGTCTGAAGAGTGACTACTGCACTGCAACACTGTCTGAAGGAATTAAACATGTTTTAAGATTGAGAAATTATTTAGAGTTGTTTGTTCTTATTTGCGCCCTCTTTTCAGCCTCACCAAGGCACCCTCATATTCACATGCTGACACACATTTTTTTTTACTGCAACCGCTTCAATCCCGCACTGTCACGAGAGGAGCGGGAATTCTGCCTGAGCTCAGCTCACGTGCCCATAGGCCCTCAGTGAGACCGATGAACCTTAAGCAGCAGAACAGATGTTGCCTCAGCAGTGTAGATGCGTCTCACACAGCCTGATCACAGCCCACTCAGGTTAGCATTTACTGTCATGAAACTGGGTCTGACAGGCCTCGCTCCAGCTGTACAGAGTGCACACACATACACAACAGTCACACACTTGCACACACACTCCACATACACAGCATATACACGGCAACGGCCTCTCTCTCTCTCTCACACACACACACACACACACACACACACACACACACACACACACACACACACACACACACACACTATCCTTGATTGGGTTAAAGTGCATCTACAACACAGAAGCATGTTTGCACTTGGGACATTGCTGCTGTATTGCTAAAATTTAATTGCATCTATGGTTTTTTATAACTTATAGTTTTTATTATTTGCACTGCTGCTGCTGTAACATGTGAATTTCCTCTAGCATTAATAAAGTTTGTTCTGTCTGTCTGTCTGTGTGCCTGCCTGTCTGTCTCTCTCTCTCTATCCATCTATCCATCCATCCATCCATCTATCTGTCTATCTATCTATCTATGTATGTATCTATCAGAAAACAATGCCTGAAAGAATGAAAGCCCATTGTAAAAGGTAATACATATTGTGTGTTAAAGAGAGTTTTATCCTTATTTACTCCCAGTTATCTGTCCAACCACAGCAGCCCTCTCCAACAGGGGTGGTCAGTCGCGTGACTTCCTTAAATTCACATTGACAATCTCACCAACCACACAATGCCAATGTCATCAGTGAAACAAGGATTTGGTTATCACAGCACTCCACTGCAGGAGCAAAACATGCTGAGCCGAGTCCCAGCTATATACTCGTCCCAGCTATATACTCAGCTATAGACTCTGAGCTTCATCGCTAAACCTTCCCTGCGCAGTTTCAGGTATTATAGACAGTGTGTTTCCATCCTGAAGGCGGCAGACCTGCATCCTCTGCAATACTGATTACCATTTGTCAGTGAGCACAAGGAAGACAAGATGGCTGCTGCCTCTTGTACTGTTGACTCTGGTGAGTTTTGCGGTTGCACTCTTATTTTCTGAATTGTACAGTTAAAAAAACAACTTCATCAATGATTCCCACTGTATACGTTGTGGTTATCCTTGTTCATTGTAGTCTAAATATTCAAGGAATATCAGGGTGAGATAAATACTGAGATAAAATACCTTTCGTAGGCCTTTTTGACAACTGAGAATCTGTTTACTACATATTCCAGAATGCTTTGCACTCCCCAGGGCTTCGCAACCAGCACTAAGGTGTTTTTAAAAAAGACAGACATGACGACGAGCTACTTTCCAAACCTGAGTATCATAATATCTAATAAAATTGTAATATCTATGAAAGATATTCAGTGAGGCAATGTAACTTGAAATGGATGATCAATACAATGAAAAACTAGAACAACTCAAAATGTATTCTGAAATGTATTTTTTCTTTCTAGCCCATAAGTAACCTGCTGGTCTTCACATCCTTTTTTACTTTCATTAATGCCAAAACGTGCCTTGCTGCTGCCTTGCTTAAGTTTTCCTCAGCGTACTGATAGCATCTAAATTGAATTCAGTGTTAGAGTTCCTGCGTAGCTTTTCCTGTACTATCTGTAAGGTAACCAGCTAGGCGACTGCGCATTAGTTTTACTGGCTTGGAGAATGGACAATGTATCATAGAAGCGCACTGGTCGTACAGATAATTATGCAGCCTGAGTATAAGCACACACAGATACTCATACACACCACCCACAGCCACACACACCCCCCCCCACACACACACACCTCTATATATTACCTCCATCATCCATGTTTCCTCAGCAACTCTGATAATCCTCTACTTTTGACCGAGTTTCTCTTGAAAAAGACACTCTTATCCAGAGCAACCTGCAAGGCAAAATGTAATATTTAATGTTACAATTACAATAAACAAGTAAAACAATTAAAATAAACACAGAGACTTTACCTTGTGTATGGTGTCACAGAGAGCCTGTGAATGTAGCATGAATGATGAGTGAAAAGGCCAAAGTGTGTTTTTCTTTCTGACCTATAGGTGGCCTCTCTGAGTTAGGGATCGTGCTGCTAGGAGGGAGTAACACTGGGAAGAGTTCAGCAGGAAACACCATCCTGGGCAAAGAGGTTTTTACCACTGAGAAGCTCATTAAAAAATGTGTGAAGCATCAAGGGGAGGTTTGTGGAAGGCAGGTGACGGTGGTGGACACGCCAGGGTGGATCTTCTACAACTTACAGACTATCCCAGTTTGGCTCCAGCGAGAGACCCTGGAAAGTGTGACTCTCTGTCCCCCAGGGCGCCTTGTTTTCCTCTTGACCGTCCCCGTCTCTTTGACCCCGAACATGAAAGCAGTGAAGAATTACATGGAGATGTTTGAGGAGACAATCTGGACACAAACAATAGTGTTATTCACATGTGCAGACAGGCTACAGAGCAGCACACTGGAGCAGCACCTTGAGACTGAAGGCAAAGTATTGAAATGGCTGGTAGAGAAATGTGGGAACATGTATCATGCTCTTGACAACACGGACAAGACAAATCACTCCCAGGTCACAGAACTGATGAGGAAGATAGACATGACAGCAAGATACAGAATTAAATACTGTTCTACTGATTCACACCTGCAGAGAGAGAATATGAAGGTAGAAGATATGAGAGCAAAGACCAGGGACAAAGAGAGAGGAGAGGCATCCATCTGGAAGCTGGAGGAGAAGAAAGAGCCTGAATATCTTCTGTACATGTTCCATTCTTTGGAGAATACTATGAGCAAGCTTAAACAGACATCGCCAGAGAAGGAGAGATTAGAAGAACAGAGGCTTAAAGATATTCCTCAGAGGAGAGAAAGAGAGAGGGCGAGATGTGTCACAAAGGAAAGCATAAGAGGGAAATCTCAGGAAGTAGTGCCAAAAAGAAAGATGGAGTACAGGAATGAGTCTGCCTGGAGGAAGCTCCTCAGTCAAAGTAAGTAGCCTTGTGGTCAGGCAAATTTGCAATGTTTCATAAAGTTAACATGTAGTTGTGTCCACTCAGCAATGCATTTAACATTTTTAAACTTTCTAAAAATTAAAATGCGTATGGGAACATGCAGCAGTATGACTGGGTAAAATGTAAGGCCGTGTGGCCCAATCTTTGCACAGCATTCGGGAAGATGGAAGGAGGTGCTTCTGAGAGAGGGGTACATGGACACTCTGCACGAGAGAGGAAGTTCACAGGGGGCACAAAGGAGCACACACTTCCTGTAAGGAGGAGGAACAGCAAGGACTTACCTAAACCTAATTGTAAGTATGCAGAGCTTTTTTAATTTTTTAATCTTTGAGAAACACTCATTCAAGAAAATATTCTATGACTGTTTCCATACGTTATGTGACATTCCTTTAATCACAGATGTTTCCCTTTTGGTGGGGGGTTTGGGGGTTCTCAGTCCTGTCTGCATCAACTGTCAGTCAGAGTTTTCTTTCTGTGCCAACGAGCTCTGAGAGTCCTGCACCGTGTGAGTGGACGCTGGTTCTGTTGGGTTGCTCCGGGGCTGGGAAGAGCGCTGCAGGGAACACCATTCTGGGAAAGGAAGAGTTTGTGTCCCGGGCCAGCTCGACCGCAGTGACCCAGGAGAGCAGCAGGAGAAGAGAGGTTGTTGCTGGGAGACAGGTGTCTGTGGTGGACACTCCTGACTGGGCCCGTCCCGAGCTGTCTCCAAAGGAGTTGAGCTGGGACATGAGGCACTGCGCCAGGCTCTCCTCCCCTGGACCCCATGCCTTGCTGCTGGTCACCCCCGTGGACAGATCTACAGGGGAGGAGAGAGACCTGCTGAACATGACCCAGACAGTATTTGGAGAGGGCGCAGTGGAACACACTATGGTGCTCTTCACCCATGGAGACAGACTGAAGGATGGCACCATTGAGGAGTTTGTAGAAGCAGGAAGCAAAGATCTCAAGTGGCTGATACAGACATGTGGGAACAGGTACCATGTTCTCAACAACAACAGCCTGGGAGACCGGGATCAGGTCACTGAGCTTCTGGACAAGGTGGAGGAGATGGTGGCAGGACACAAGGGCAGTCATTACCACAGTGCCACCTACAGGGCGGCAGACTCTATTACCAGGGGACTGCAGCAGCAGTTACAGAAGGAGGAGGACCAGTGTAGCCTGCAGGAGAGCATGGACTCAGAGGAGGGAACAATGTCAGTTGAGCAGCTCTGCTTTATAATGGAACATGTAAAAGTTCTAATCGAGAGAAAAATCAAAAGTGAGAGTCAAGATAAGTCTCAGAATACATAAACTGAACTGTGAACTCGACCAATGTTCAATTTCCTTTTTTTCCATTTAGTTTCACACTGCAGCTTTCTCCTATTAACTTCATGGCGAGGCAGGTAGTTTCTTTGGAAGTTTGCATGGATCGCACCCTACTTTTCCTATTTCTGTCTCCTCTGCATTTAGGTGACTGGCCAGCACTGACACCTGTTAACTATGATGTTACCTAATATGGCTACATGATGCTGTGAAAAAAAAAAAAATAAAAATAGTGGTATTAGAGGAACACTGCCATTGTGTGGCAAAAAAGCAGTACTACCACTGACAGTTCTTGTAGTGCTTTCATACGTTCAAGATGCCTGCAAAACCAACTCTTCCCAGATGTTTTTATAGGCTACATATTTGCATACCCTGCCCCGCAGAGGCAAGTTTTTTCAAATGGATTTAGGAACATTTGGCTTGAGCCATTTCAATACAGAACAGTAAGTTTATGTCATCAGCGACCTTTAACTGATGAAGCTGCTCAAACTGTTTGAGTAAAGTTGTTTGGTGGGTTACAGAGTTCATTCTATCAGTGCAGTAGTATTTACATACATTTTTCTTAAAACAATAAAAAAGCAAATATTTGGGATGATACCTAGGTTTTCACCATCAATACTGTCATATTTGTATAACTAGGGTTATTTTTCATGTTTAATAACTGCAAGAAATCTGTATCATGAGGCTAAATGAATAATATTTATAATCTATCAATATTCAATCTGACATTACTCAAATTTTTACATGTATACTACCAGTGAGAAAAAGCCATGAGTAATGAGGTCCACTTCAGGCCCGTGTGTTTGTGCAGTCATGGTTCCAGCATTGGGGTTCTCATCTCCACTCACCCTCTTAGTCACTCTGCGCTTGTCTTTGACAGTGAGACAAAAACTGGTTCTCAAACCTTCCTGTATGAGAGAGGAGGGACACACACACATGTATACATGTGCGCACACACACACACACACACACACACACACACACACACACACACACACACACACACACTCAAATATTTAAACAGACATGTCCATTCACTCACACACAAAGGCATGTACATTTAAACACAACCCAGTCATAGTATTTTGTTGAGGAGAGCAAAAACATTTTGAATGGTTCAAAGTCACTGACTGAAAAAGGTCACTCTGCTCAGTATGTGGCTTGTTGAACTTGACTCCACCATCACTAAACACGCCTCCTTTAAAACATTTTAGATCACTTTGACAGTGAAAAAAAACTCACCTTCCTGTGCATCTTCACCCCATCTTACCAGACAGCAGCAACATACACAGTCAAAGTGCTGTCATTTTCCTTTGGGTGTGTGTGTGTGTGTGTGTGTGTGTGTGTGTGTGTGTGTGTGAGGAGGATGTGGTTATCGCAGTGACTTCCTGGAGTCACAGAGAGGTGTGCAGCTGAGCTGTCAGCCTGTCGCAGTCGTGGCTCAGAGTTGAGCGGGATAAAGTGTTTTCACCTCATCGGCTAGCCTTCCCAGTGGCGTGTCTCTGGACACTAGGAACTGTGTGGAAGGTGTGAGTGTGAGTGTGTGTGTGCGAGTGGGGCAGGGCCACTGGGTTCTGAGGAGGGCCCCACCTCCACGGTTTAGGCAGGGGGTGGGGAGGGAGGGGGTTCGTTAAGGCCAGAGGGAGGTTTGAGTTTGAGGGGAGGCCCTCTGTGGAGCGAGAGAGAGAGAGACACACAGAGACAGGAGGGCGCTATGGCCTCTCTCCTGATGCGGATCTTCCGGCTCGGAGCCGAAAAGAAGAAGGTGAAACATTACGACAACCTGAAACGGGATGAGGACCCACGTGGAAGCTGGGAGACACTGGGGGAGCTGGGAGACGGGGCCTTTGGCAAGGTGTACAAGGTAAGCCAACTGGGGCGGGTGGCCGGCGGCCATTTTGTCTGGTGGCAACAGTGGTGTGGAATATTTAGTTAGGTGGTTTGTTTTGGCTTTCTCTGTACACCAGCCACAAAGATTAGTCTGGACTGTGGCGTGTCAGAATTATGTATTTACGTACAAAAACATTCTTGAAATCACTCATTTTCATCATATATAGGAGATGAAAATGACTGTTGTCAGCCATGTTAAATTTAATTTACAATCTCCCTGATTATGAAAAAATATTGCTTCTGCTTTTGGGGAATTAGTGGAGAATTTAGGAGTAAATATCTGAAAAAAATGTACATTGTTCTATATGAAAATATGGCATTTAAAAAATGTGTTTTTTGGGTCAAGAGTTGTGTTATGGAAAGAGGAATCCCTCACAATACACTGATAAAAATCTCTAAGGGAAATCAGCACAAACTACTAAAATGCCCCCTTTATCAGAAGAAGCCTGAATGTAATTATCAGCCAATATTAAGCTCTTGTTTTTCATTTTCCACCCATTTTGGAGAGCACAGCGGTACTCTGGGTCGATCGCAGTGCTACTGCATCCTCGGCCAGGGAGCTGCCGGCCATTAGCGCTTCATCCTACAGTTTTGCAGTCCCCCAGCTGAGCTGCGCAGTCACTCTGCAGTCCCCCAGCTGAGCTGCGCAGTCACTCTGCGGTCCCCCAGCTGAGCTGCGCAGTCACTCTGCGGTCACTCTGGTCCCCAGCTGAGCTGCGCAGTCACTCTGCAGTCCCCCAGCTGAGCTGCGCAGCTACTGGAATTCACATGCAGCTGGTGCAGGGGGAACAGATTTGGTCAGCCAAGGGGCTGATCTTGAGTGACTCGCCTCAGGTCACATACAACATGGCTGTGCCAAAGACAGCAGTGCAGCACACTGATTATGGAAGTGAGAACCGGGCACCTAACTGGGGTTGCACATTTGATTCCCAAACAGGACACAGAGGGGCAGCCTGTAGTATAGTGGCTAAGGTGCATGACGAGAACCCGAGGTTGGTGGTTCAAGCCCCAGCCCCACAGAACATTGCCGACGGGCCCTTGAGCAAGGCCCTTAACCCCACATGGTTAGCCTAATCAACTGTAAATCGCTTTGGATCAAAGTGCCAGCTAAATGACTGCAATGTAACGCCACAACTTGTAGCCTTGAATGTGGTACTTCAACTAAGCTTTGATTAAAATACCCAGCTCCGCTGATAAGAGTCCCTGTTGAGCTGTAAGAGCTGCCAGGAAATGCGTAAATTGTGACTGAAGAGATGATTCAGTCACACCACAGCACAGCTCTGCTAAAGTACCTGAGGACGCACATCGTCAGTATGCGATTGTCGCAAGAGGAAGTGCGTCGTATGGTATCTGGAAGTCTGGTATCTGGAAGCCTTCCCTGCAGTCTGTCAGAACCACCCCGACAGATGCTGAGATACCCAGAGAAAAGCCTAATCCCAAAAGATGGAAGGATTCCACTGCAGGTCATAACCCCATGTTTCCACACTGGCAGAGATTTCACTTACAGTGATTTTGGTGTCCAGGCGGTTTGTAACACAGAAAATAGCACGATTGCAGTATATAAATCACAACAGTGCCGCTGAACTGTGTGTGTTAACAGATGATCATTTGTGAGAGGTGTCTGCTCGAGGCAAAGGTGTCTCATTGTTACTCCAGTTATAGACTGAAACAAACAAAGAGGCAGAAAAATTATTGCGTCTCCTAGGTGATGGCATATAGCTGGGTTTCTGGCCCCACTGCGGTTTTTAGCGACTTCCTGTCGAGAGCATGCTTGCAGAAAGATTGCTTCCTGCTTGGCGCTCCAACACCCCCTCCTTTCATCTGTTTTTTTTTCATGTAGGCTCTCTCTCTCACTCTCTCTCTCTCTCTCTTTTATCTCCACCTCTGAGATCAGTCTTCTAACAACTTGCATCACTAGTGAGGGGATGTTCCGCTGTTGCCACAGCAACCAAACACTAGCCCGCACCAGTGATGCACAGGTGTATTACTGAGCTCTGTGATCCTCATGCCTGGTCCTGCTGGGCCACGGTGCTTTCAGCTGTTCTCACAGTTACCTCCCCTTCCTTTGCTTCACTGCTGAATTGCTCTTTCAGTTCCACAGGCCCAGACCTAAAAAAAAAAACTTCAACTCCCATGGCACAACACTTAAGTTTACTGCTATGGATTATGACACTGATACCCTGGCATAGTCTCTTCTCTTTGCCTAAACCTTTTTGCAGTTGTGAATCTCTCTTGAAAAGAGCAGCTGCAAACTGACTAAACGTAAATGCTGGAGCCCACTGAGACAGACAGGGCAGAGTCACTTTTTCACTTTCTCTCCCTCCATTCCTCCATTCCTCCATTCCCCTGGACCAGGGGCTCACAACCTCAGTCCTGGAGACTCCCCATGATGCTTAATTCTGTTACAGCACAACTACTCAATCAATTAAGGTTGCAGTTAATTAAGGTGGAAAACCTGTGCTGAGGATCCACTGTCTTTGCTTCTCAAAGCTTTAGGATAATGCAGGTTCAGCTCATTGTCCTTTGAAATCTGTCCTGAATTTTGGGTCCTAAGCACCGTTTGCATTTCTGTTCAGGCACGCAATCAGACGACTGGGGCCCTGGCTGCGGCTAAGGTCATAGAGGTGCGAGGTGAAGAGCAGCTGGAAGACTACATTACCGAGATCGACATCCTGGCAGCCTGTCGCCATGCCAACGTGTTGGCCCTGCAGGAGGCCATCTTCTTCGAGGGCTGGCTGTGGGTGAGGCCGCGGCATCCGAGAACCACACCACACACCTCCAGACTGTCTACTGAATACAGCTAAGGCTGAGCCATAAAACCTTATCAAAGAAACATCAAATTATTATTTGATCGTATTGGGATGTTTTTATTGTGATATCCACTTTACAATTTGCCACATAGCACTGAAATACCCTGCATGATGAGTCCAAGCATGTGTGTGTGTGTGTGTGTGTGTGTGTGTGTGTGTGTGTGTGTGTCTGTTTATACTGACAGCACAGGGGAAATGACATAATCAGGTCAACAGGCAATGTTTCAACATCTTCATATTACTATTTCTACATCATATCTGAACACAGAAAACAGGTACATGTGAAGTGGGTACTTGTCTTCTGGTTCAGACCTAAGAAAGATGCTTTATAAAATTCACATGCTGAGATGTACATCCCCCCCTGACAAGCGGTGTATTACATAAAGTGTGATCCTGAATCTAACTTGACGAGGAAAATTAGAAAAAAGTACCCTTAATGGCCAGACAGCCATACTGACAGAAATGTACATGTATACATATCAGCACAGCATAACTAAGACTGACAGCAAACATTTACATGAAGGCTTTCAGCAGATGCTCTTATCAGGGTGCCCTTACACACACCGTCCCTTCACACTGTTTGTGTTCACTGAAATACGCTAAATAAGGGCACCATCACAGTGGGCACTGAACCTGCAACCTCTGAAAGTTACAAAGCCTAGTTTCCTCACTGTTATTGCATGTGGACACCCTAACAATTACGAGAGATTGCCATGGAAACAACGCTGCTGGCACACTATCCCTGGTGAAGAAGACCACAGTGACAATGTGACTCTCTCCCCTCCCCTCCCCCACCCTAGATCCTGATCGAGTTCTGTCCTGGCGGAGCCCTGGATGACATCATGCTGGGTGAGTGGGGGTTGGGGGGGGTCATATGGCGGGTCATGTGACATCAGCTTGGGGGCCAAAAAAAAAAAATGTGATTCTGTATACATGTGATTTGTGAGAACTGCACTCATGTGGTCTCTCTCTCACACTCACACTCACACACACACACACACACACACACAGACATTGGTATCCTAGGCTATGGACAGACTATGCAAAGCAAGGGCAGAAACAGAAGCTCCGCCTCTCCCAGGCTCTTTCAATCTTTCCATCCCTGTTTTTCCTCTTTGCCCTGCTCTGTGCTACCCTCACCCCCATGTTCCTCTCCTCTCTTTCTTTCTCTGAATTGAGCCAGCAAATCAGTCTTTTATCCTTTATTTAAGGACAGAAAACCCCACTGAGATTGATGTACCTTTTTCAGGAGGGACCTGGCATGTGCACACGGTCCCAATGTCAAGATACACAAACACAGGCCTCTATTCATGAAGCATACCAGAAACAGGAGTACTGACCTGGGATCAAGTTTCCTATGTCCATATCCTACTCTTATTTGTTCCAACCTAAAAGGCTAAACTGATCCTAAATCAGGCCCTGTATTTGCAAAACATTTCAGAGAAGGAATGACTACGGTTCAGCTGTCCCCTTCTCTATATCCTGTCCTTACCTGTCATCACCTCAATGGCCAAACTGATTCCAGAGCAGGGCTTGTATTCATAAAGAATCTCACAGCAGGACCACTGATCTAGGATCAGGCTTCCCACGTCTGTATCTGACCCTTATCCATTGTGAGCCAAAAAGGCAGAGCTGATCCTAGATCAGCTATGTTTCTGTGAGTGCCAGTTTCACACAGGATTGGGATGGAGATGGGGAGCGCCTGGCTGGCCCTTACAGCAGACAGGCTGGAGTCTTGAGGAAACCCTGGGGGCGGCATGGCTGCCGTGCGGATCGATGCTCTTCACTCTGTGGGAGCAGCTGATGCTGTCCAGACTGGCTGGCTGAAGTACCAGCAGCAACTGCAACGCTCTGATCAGATAGTCCATCACACTAGCCTGGGAACGGTCTGGGTCATTAGTGAGGTCACAGCATGCTGACCCGCTGTCTGAGAGACAGGACTGACCACACATTTCTGTGTGTGTGTGTGTGTGTGTGTGCGCGTTCTGCAGAGCTGGAGCGGGGTCTCTCAGAGCAGCAGATCAGTGAGGTTTGCTGTCAGACTCTCCAGGCCCTGTCCTACCTGCACCAGCACCACATCATCCACAGAGACCTGAAGGCTGGGAACATCCTGCTCACCCTGGAAGGACAAGTCAAACTGGGTCTGTATGGGCTCTTTGTCCCCCTCACTCCACTATGTACAACTGCATGATCTCTGTGTCCCCCCCCCACTACACTGTTTACAACTGCATGGTCTCTGTGTCCCCTCCCCTCACGACACTGTTTACAACTGCATGGTCTTTGTGCCCCTCTAACTACACCATCTACAACGGTATGGCCTCTATGTCTCATTTGCTACACTATGTACAACTGCATGGTCTCTGCACCCTTCTCACCACACTGCAGGGCTATCATCATCTTGAATCCATTTGGTTTTAATCATATTGTAATGATGTGTTTGTACTGTGATATTTTAATAGCCATTTTGCTGACTAAAATCAGATTGCCAGGAGAATCTTATGCCATCACCCCTTGAGTTTTTAAACATTTTCAAAACCGTAACAATGTAAAATGGCAGGACTTTCAGGTGATTGGACTCTTGTCATCATTATGCAACATGACATCTGTAACTGCCATTCATTTATAAGCTCATTTGATTATTGGGATATAGATTTCCTGCTATGCTGTGTTCGACTGCACTGCACTCAGCTGAACACTTACATCATTTATCGAAAATCGATTGCCCTCATTCGTCTACACATCTTATAAATACGAGTTCTATTAGTCCGTCTCTCTGCTTTTCTCTGCTTCTGTCAAGCCACAGCTCTTGCTTTGTTCCATCAGTCCATCCATTTATCCTGCTTTAACACTCACTCTCTTGCCCCACCCCTTAGCGGATTTTGGAGTGTCTGCGAAAAACGCCAACAGCCTACAGAGACGAGCGACCTTCATTGGAACACCCTATTGGTCAGTAACATTTAAGGGGAAATCATAAACTGATCTTGGAAGTTTCACTCCATTGATATATTTCAGGAATTTGACTTGCATGCCAAAGAGTTTATATATGCCCAGATGTTTAGGCGGGTATACTCTGTGCACAACCGCAGATACACTCAGAACAGGGTGTGTGTTGGGTCATCCACATTCTCCTTACCAGGTTTGGACTGAATCTGCCACAAGGTGCAATAGAGGGTGGATCATAAATCTAATGGAGAGAAATGAAGACTCGGGTCTTAACCCATTACTCTCTCCGACCAAAACCAGTAGCGCTCCCTTTTCACAAGTATTTTTGAATGAACACAGCCAGAGGATTAATTCTATGATAACGTAATGACTTCATTGAGCATGTCAACCTCAACAACAAGCTTGCGTGCGAAACATATACTCTCTGGAAGCCGCTGTCCCTTTATTCATAACTGCTTCATAAGTGGAGTGAGTTTAACATCATGGTCATTAAAGGTCAGCACTTTATGAGGGAGAAGTTGTTGCTTGCGTGCGGGGATAAAGGAAACAGTGTTTTCCACAGCCGGAGGGGGAGGGGGTGTCTCTGGAGAAAGGGTTTCTGGGAACCCTCCTAAGCAAGTCTCCAAATGCACTCCAAACACAAAGACAGAAGGGTATTAAACTGTCTTCTGTGAAATGTTAAATCTCTTTTCCTCTTTCTCTCTCTTACCCACCAGCACCCCCTCCTCCCCGAGTCTTTGCTGTCTCTCTCTCTCTTTCTCTCATACATTCATCCAAGCACAACAAAAGTCCATCTTAGCTGTAAGACACATTAGCTGTTAAATGTATGCATGAATGCATGCTTCAGTCATGAGCCAGTTAGGCCACTGTAAGGCACTGCTCCAGGTCTTCCAAGGAAACCAACAGAACAACATGTACAGGACAACTTGTGTTGGTGTGTGTGCACATGCATAAATATGTGTGTGTGTTTGTGTGTGTGAGTGTGTATATACAAATGCATGCCTTTCCCATTTGTCTGTCCATTTCAGGATGGCACCGGAGGTGATCCAGTGTGAAACGTCCAAGGACAATCCTTACAGCTGCAAGGCAGACATCTGGTCCCTGGGAATCACCCTGCTGGAGGCAGCTGAGATGGAGCCGCCCCACCATTCCCTCAACCCAATGAGAGTCCTGCTCAAGATCACCAAGTCCCCACCCCCTACACTCACCAACCCCCGCCTCTGGTCAGTGCCTCGTGCCACCCCCTGGCTAACATAATAACAGGCATCTTTACACAACGGGAAAACAAAACGTCAAATAGAACCTAGATTCACCAAAAAGGATCAATCCTCCAAAAAAGAAACTTTCAAAATAACCAATTTTTAAAATATGATTATAGTTAATTCACATAATTAAATGATAATTTAATGATGCAGGAATTCAGAATTTGGAATTCTAAGTGTAGCACTGGCAGCACATGGAGTGTCTCTAGGCCCTGCCTGCCATTGTGTGCTGCAGGTCCTCCAACTTCCAGGACTTCCTGCGGAGGGCGCTGCAGAAGAACCCTGAAACACGCTGGGGGGCCCAGCAGCTCCTGGCACACCCCTTCTCCTGTGCGGGGCGGGACGGCAGGGCTCTGAAGGAGCTCATCGCCGAGGCCAAGGCCGAGGTCACCGAGGAGATAGAGGCAGAGGTACCTGAGTGCTAACAGGGCTGTAGCATGTGTACCACAGCCTCTACTGAATGGATGGATGATGGATATGAAACATGATGAACAGAGCATTATGATGCTGTTTTGAGTCCAGACCTTCCATAGAAATATACTGAGAATGAGGATTTTAAAAAAAATAGTCCCACCCCATTTTTTTGTCAAATGCAAAGAGTAGTCATTGACATAAATGGCTATACAGGCCATGGAAATGACCATTATCATGATCTCTATCCCTTTCTTTCTCAACCGGTATTTCTCCTTTCTTCTCACTTTCTTTCTCTCTTTCTCCTTCCTGCAGTCCTTGTCAGACCTACAGCAGTCCCTGGCTGAGGAAATGATCTCCCTGGAACCAGAGAAGGGGATAGTAGCTGCTGATGTCCCGTCAGGAGAAGAAACACCACAAACCCCCCAAGATGCCCCATGCACCTCCGAGCCAACCAAGGGAGATGACCCAAAACCTCCGGAGGGTGATGGAGGGGTGGCGGTAGTCAGGAGGGTGTCCCAGGGTGGGGAGAAGGCTCAGAAGCGGGCAAGACGTCTGTCTGTTCCCGGTACACTGCTCTCCCTGTTCTCCAGCACTTCCAGACGCTGCAAGTCTGGGTTCTGGGGGGATGTCTCGGTTCAGCAGAACCGGCCAAATGGGCCTGAAAGGGACACAGAGGGACAGGGGGGAGAGAGAGAGGAAGAGGAGGATGAGGGGACCAAGAGAGGCCCAGAGGTACAGGACAAGGGACCTGTCCCACTAGATGAGATTCAGGATATGACTCCTGCTATAGAGGAGGTACAGGCTGAAAAGTCTGCCTCCGTGCCAGAGGGCAGTGACTCTGAAGGCAAACAGGAGCCAGAAGAGGTTCAAACACACATTACTGTGAGAGGGGCAACACCTTCAGACAACTTAGGACACCAGGATCGGACGATGGGTGAGGGAGATTCTGCAAAAGCAGTATTGCTGGCAGAATCGCTCCCTGATAAGAGCTCGAGCCTGAAAGAGGTCCAGGTCGGGAATGAAGCAGGCCCAGCACCTGAAGCTTCTGAAGATTGTCCTGACGCAAGTCAGCTTTCAACAGCAAGGTCACCGGGCGAGGCTGTCCCAGAGATGGATGGGACGTCGCTGGTGGAAAATGGGCCAGAGGGTCAGGTGAGGTCCTTAGCTGACGCCGAGGCGACCATTGCTGTGGTTTCCACTGCACCTGTCACCATGGCGACTGCTGCCCTGTTCGGAGTTGCAGAGGTATGCCTCCGCTCCCTCCTGCTGCAGGGGGCGCTGCTCCCTGCCCTGTGTTTGGAGACGCCTCTAGGCCATTCACAGGGAGGGGCGGGGCTGGGGGCGGAGCCTGGACACTCTGTGACAGACTGCCTGGATCTGTCCATAAGAGCTGGAGCCCTCAACCCTGCTTCTGCAGCAGTGGTGGGGACAAGTGGGAATGAAAGTAAAGATGAGAGAAACCGAACGACTGAGGAAGAGAAACAGGAAGAGGGTGGGGTAGCTGAGGATAGAGCGACAGAGGAGGACGAAAGGGAGGAGGGAAAGGAGGAGGAAAGAACCAGTATTCCTCCTGCTGAGGAGGATGGTGAGGGACAGGTGGAAAGGGAGGAAGATGGAAGCAGGACAGAAGAGGAGAGTCAGGAAAAGCAAGAGGCAGAAGAGGTAAAGGAGGAGCAAGGAAGTGAGGGAGGGGCATCCAGAGAGGAAGAGAAGGAGGGAAACGACAGTGCAGAGGGAGAGGGAAAAGGAGAAAGAGGCGTGAGTCCAATAAATGCCAGCGAATCGGTTTCCGTTACAGACAGAGAGGGGGGGGAGAGAATGGGTGGAGGTGTCGAGGCCACCCTGTCAGGGCAAAAGGTACCAGAGGAGGAGGTACCATCCGAAAACAAGACGGAGACAGGCCTGTCAGAAAGCCAAGGAGAGGGGGAGAGAGAAGGGGGGACGGAGGAAGAAAAGCAGGTGGAGGAGGAGAAGGAGGAAGTGGCAGTGGTGGAGATGGAGGGAGAGAGGAAAGAGGAAGTGAGGCCAGAGGAAAGCAAGGGTGGAAATGACGGGAGAACAGCAGAGGAGGGGAAAGAAAAGAACCTTAGAGAGACGGAGGAGTGTAGATGGAAGAGTGGTGGAGGAGAGAGGAAAGAAGAGAGAGAGGGAAAAGGAGGGGGAGGAGATGGGGAGTGAGGAAACCGTGGGTGAGATAAAAGATATACGGCTGCGAGAGTGTGTGAGGGCCGGAGATGAGAGACCGAAGGAAGGGGCAGAGCGGCCCACCGAGCAGCCAGAGACAGGAGCTAAAGAAGGAGAGAGGGACTTGGAAGACGGAAAGAAGAAGAAGAGGAAAAAAGAGAAGGAGAAGGGAAGTGTCAGGGCCAAGAAGTCCACCAAGCGGGTGAACTTTGTGTGGGATGCGATAACAGGAAGGGAAGATGGAGCGAAGCAAACAAGGGCTGAGGATGAGGAGCGGGAAGAGGAGGAGGAGAGGAGAAGGAGCATTGTGAACGGAAGCACTGCGGCAGACTTGCAACAGACGGATCAGGACCTCCGCACAGGAACCAGCCAATCACAGGCAGTGGAGGACCAAACCCCACTCTCCAAAGGAGAGAATCCTGTCCCAGCAAGCTCTGGGCCTGAGGGGGTGAGTCAACAACCCTACCATAGAAACCTGAGTAGAGCCCTGATGCATGTTCAATGCAAACACTTATGGCACACAAAATTCCTAAATATATTCTGCTAAATAATTTAGTGTTGAACGATTCTGATGGCGGATTTCGGTTGGCTTTGATCGTTTTCCATCAGATGCACAATGTATGATAGTGTTCATCAGAAGTAGTACTGTCCCCTAAACTGAGCAGGGTTACTCCACACTTCAGTTAGAGATTATTCAGGCTCCAAATGATGATGTCATATTCATGCGCCTGGTAACAGAGGCAGAGTCAGGTCTAATCCCCCCCTCTCTTGCCTTCCCCTCACTCAGGAATTCTCCAACAATAGGAAAACTGTCAAAAAAACCAGGAAATTCATGGTGGACGGCCGGGAAATGAGTGTAACGACCTCTAAAGTCATCAGCGATAGCGACAGCAAAGATCAGCAGCTGCGATCCATCAGGTAACCCCCAGGAAACAAAATACTTTACACTTACGTTTTGCTACGTTGAGCATTTGTGTATTTATGTACTGTTTTTGTGTCTGCGCAGACGGCAGGAGCTGCATGCGCTTAAACTGCTGCAGAGGGAGGAGCAGAGGGAGTATGCGCAGCTGGAGCAGAAGCTGCAGCAGCAGCGGGAGCAGATGTTCCGCCACATCGAGCAGGAGATGACAGTGAGAGAAACCGCTAAACTGCATTTCATGAACCCCATTATGGATGGAGCTAAACTTAGATGTCAATCATTCACTTATCTGAACCAATCAACACATTGTCTGTGCATAGCTGAGCACAGTCATTGGTCCAAGTCAGTGATTCACTGATATTGTACAGAGTACTGAATCTTTACACAGTTCAGATCATGAACGGATTCGGAAAGGTTTTATTTTTGTTTTTGCTTATACCTGAACAGTCTGTGCCACAAACTCAGTTACTTAAACACACCACGTCAAACGCAGGGCCAGTAGCAGCGTGTACAAACTGACATGACTCTGGGTTTTAACTGAAGTCACTGAAAGGCAGAGATGTGGTAATTATCGCTGGTTACACAGTGGACCTTTAGCAGAGTGTCCGGAAGCATTTCCCCCCCCATTCTGCTCTGGTTAGCACTCCATTACTTTTGACTGCAGGCACTCAATTTCTAACGTACTGTCTGGGCAACGTTTATCGATCACAGCTGCCTACAAGCTCACTGGGGAATTAGTGTATTACCTTCCTCTCTCATCTTTCCTTCACCCTCCTTTTTTGGGGTAAAGGTTGGTTTTAGGAGGGGGTTTGTTAAATTTAACGTATCTTTTATGATGGTGTAAATATATTTCAAAAGGCATCTATAATTTAGTTGAAAGAATCAATCTCCTCTCCTTCCTTCGTCCTCCTCTCTCTTCCTCCTCTCTCTCCCAGAGTAAGAAGCAGTACTATGACGGCGAGCTGGAGCGGGTGGAGCGGCAGTACAGGCAGCAGAGCGAGCGGATGGAGGCGGACCACACCCAGAGGCTGAGGGAGGAGGCCCACCGGCTGAAGGCCCAGCAGGAGCGGGAGCTGAGCCGCAGAGGAGCCGCCCTGAGGACCGACCCCAGGGAGGTGAGCCACGCCCACGTCAGGCCAGTGCCACGCCACACCAACCCCAGCCCCAGTCATGCCCAAACCCAACCAAGACCAAGCCCAAACCATACCCTCCTCATTCCCAACCCCCCTCCACTATGCCCACATCATGCCAACAAATGTTAAACTCAAGCCATACCCTCACACTGCCCAAAATGTGCCCATGCATTACCCAAACCATGCCCTCACACTACCAAAACCATGCCCCGATAATGCCAAAACACACCCATGCATTACCCAAACCACGCCTTCACACTATACAATCCATGCCCAAATATTGCCCAAACCATGCCGTCGCACTGTTCAAGCCTTATTCTTTCCAAGACACACCCGACTGACAGAGGTTTTCCCAGAGATTAGCAGTTGACAGATCCATGCCAAAACTCTCATAAGTGTTTGGCTCAGAGTGCCCTCACAGTCTGTGGTGGCCCTTCTGCTCAAAACAGAAACAAACACAACAAACTGTTCAAAGTGTCCCATTAGCGACCATTACATCTACTGTCAATCACACACATAACTACTTCCACAGAGCAGCCCATTACCATATTACCGCTCATTTCAAAGGCACTGACGAAAGGCAGAGAGAGAAGCTTTTCCTTCATCTCTGTGGGGAATGACACGGCACTTTGCCCCCCCTCAGGAGCAGCGGTTCCTGCAGAAGCAGCAGCAGGAGCTGAACGAGGCGCTGCAGAGAGCAGTGCAGGAGCACAAGAGGAAGGTGGCCTCCATGGAGTGGGAGATCACTGTCAAATCACAGCAGCTCAAGAGAGGTAACACACACACACACACACACACACATTAACACACACACACATTACACACACACACACACAAAGTTTCATGGTAACCTCCTAACACACACTCACACACAGCAATAACACACTAACACACACAAACACATGAAAAAACACAATCTTTCTGTCAGATTCACTGAAAAGGCAAGCCGCACAACACCCCTCCCAAACAGGACCCAGGCTCGCAGGCGTGGCGTGGCATGGCACGCGGGGCGTGGCATGGCTCAGAGAGGGTTTGATGTGTCTGTATGGTAATGGGAATTTACTGTCATCCATCAGAGGAAATCCAATTTTGCTCAGGGGCTGCCGGTGCCAAACCACCCTCAGCCAAAAGCAATCAGCTAAAGAGCTGTCACAGGCGGGAGGATTAACCATGTGGCCTCTCTGCCCCTCCCTCCTCCCACCCAGCCCGTGAATCTGTGATCTGGGAGCTGGAACAGCGCCACCTGCAGGAGAAGTATCACCTGTTCAAGCAGCAGGTGAAGGAGCAGTTTTCACTGCAGAGGCAACAACTCATCAAAGGCACAGCAAGGTACAAGCACTCCCTTACACCTGTACAACACCTGAGCACCTGTCTCCCTTACACCTGTACAACACCTGAGCACCTGTCTCCCTTACACCTGTATAACACCTGAGCACCTGTCTCCCTTACACCTGTACAACACTGAGAACCTGTCCCTCTCCAGCTGTAGAACACCTACGTTACCTATATCTTTATGCCTATACAGCGGATTTACCTCTTCACCTGTACAACACCTACCTCACCTGTCTTGCTACACCTGTACAAAACCTAGCTTACCAGTCCTTACCTAGTTTTATAAAAAAGCAGCTGACTGTGCTCCCATCCCTTCTCTCCCCATCCCTCCCTCTCCTCCAGGATAAGGAGCGGGCGTCACGCTACCACCAGGCTCTGCTGGAGGAGCAGCGTGGGCAGCACACTCAGGAAAGAGCCCGGCTTCAGCGCACCCAGCGGGCCGAGGCCAAGGCCCGGCTGGCCCAGTTCAAGCTGGACCTGAGGGCCCAGGGTTTGCCCGGTCCTGAGCAGAGACAGCGCCTCACTCAGGTCAGAACCAGACACTGCATGGCCACTCCAAAGTCTGGCTTTGGGGAAATTCAGTTGGGTAAATGAGTAGTAGAGACGGAGGCCCTGATCTGGCCCTCTGTCCTTCCTGTTACAGTTTGTGTCAGAGGAGGAGGCCCTGCAGAAGCAGGAGAAACAGAGTCTCCAGCAGAGCCAGGAGGTCCAGCTGCGCCAGCTCCAGGAACAGTGCGACAGCAACATTGCCGACCTGCAGCAAATACAGGTACATACCTCACCTGTGCCTGTGCACACCTGTGTTACATCACACACACAGTGACCTGCAGCAGATACAGGTACATACCTCACCTGTGCACACCTGTGTTACACCACACATACAGCGACCTGCAGCAGATACAGGTACGAACCAATCTTAACCGTGCCTTTGGAGGGAGGTACTTCAACCAATCATGAGCCTGCATCTCAACACTCAACAGCGCCCTCCTCTGGGCAGTAGGGTCCATGCAGTCTTCCTGCAGGACCTGTACAGTGTCTGTGTGAGACTAAGTGGAGTAAAGAGAAACAGCAGCTGCTATTACATTTCACTAGGCCAACCTTAACTGACAGAGTGTGTGTGTGTGTGTGTTCTGTACGTCAGAATGAAAAGCTGCAGCTGCTGGTCGATAAAGAGAAGAAGAAGATTAGAGGGCTGGAGGATGAACACACACTGGAGCTAAACGAGTGGAGAGACAAACTAGCCTGCAGGAAAGAGGTGAGCAAAGAGTGAGAGGATGACAGAGAGAGAGAGAGAGTGCTGAGGGTGAGGGAAGGACAGATAAAAGAATAAAAAGATAGGTGAAAGATAAGTAAAAGAGCAGAAGCCAGGCAGAGAGCTGGAGAGGGGCTTTAATTTAGTATAATTTCATCTGTGGGCTTCTCACCATAACATGTGACTGGTAAGTACAGCATCTCTAAAATGTAGTATTTGGCAAACAACTTTAATCATGTGCAATGCAACATAATTCAGGTGAAAAAATGTATAATGGGTTTATAATGGGTCGATTCCGACACTTTTATTACCTGACCACATCTCTAGGAGGGAGAGAGAGAGAGAGAGAGGGTGGGAGAAACAGGGGAGGTGAGAGACAAAGAGAGACAGAAAGGAAAGAGGGGAAACAAACAAATACAAGGGGGATAAAAATGGATTCACTTTCCATACTGTGTGTGTGTGTGTGTGTGTGTGTGTGTGTGTGTGTGTGTGTGTGTGTGTGTGTGTGTGTGTGTGTGTGTGTGTGTGTGTGTGTAGGTGTTAGAGGAAGATCTGGCTCGCCGACGCAGAGAGAAGGAGGGGGGGAGGAGGCGGGGCAGTGAACCAGAGTCCAGAAACACAGGCCGCCGCCCACGATTCTTCCCCAGCATGAGCTTCTCATAACCACCTGAAATACTACTGACAAATTCAGCTACGGACACTTACAAACTCAGCTACTGACTCACACACTTAGCAACTGGTACAGACACACAAACACACAGCTACTGACACACACGAATGCACTCAACAACTGACACACTCACTCACTAATACACTCAACTGACACTCAACTACTGACTGACTAACACACACACACACAGTCACAACAGTGCAAGTCTGAGCAAAACGATCCAATTATTATTCAAACTGAATTTATCCTGTATAGCATCATGATAGCAAAGTCCAATGCTCAAGAGTCCTGCTTCATAAACCGTTGTTGTAAATATGAATATAATATTGTTAGGGAGATAATTATTTTGTTGTCAATTGCTTGATATGGATTCTTCATAAATAAAGATACTCATTTAAGTTTCCACGGTATTTTTATTTATGATCATTTTTGTTGTTCCCATTCCCTCACTTTCCCATAATCACTAACATTATCCCAACAAAATTATACAAGTTCGCTTTAATTTTAGCTTTCAAACTTCGAGGCCGATACAGACCAACCTGCGACGCAGGCCAACTCCTTTTCCAAAGCTACAGAATAAAAGGAAATTATGAATATATTTCATGCGTTTTTCAATATAGATTGTACAATATGTTCGTCCGTTAGGAACATGAGGTAATACATAGATGTGGGTGTGGACGATGCGTGGAGGCGCGGCATTGCTGGGAACTGTGTGAATCAAAGCGCCTCCCACTTCAGACGGCCGTCTTTCCACACAGAGCAGCGCCCGGATAATTCTCAAAGCCGAACTGAGAGAGGAAGGTGTCACAGCGGACTAGGCACAGACCTCTGAGTGCGTCCTAGCTTTCTGAGGTAGGCTTACAATTTAAACACTGCAATATCTTCCGATAGTCACGCTTTCCAGGTGTGCTGTGTTTACGTACGGAAGAGCCAGCCTGGATGTGCGGGACTTTGCTACATTCATGATCTTGTGTCTTGAATTGGACCTTGAAATCCTGCCTTATCTCTGTTTAATTTTTAAATATACTAAAGCACCTATTTCTAGTGTTAATGTAGTACAGTTATGAACATAAGTAAAATAATCTGTGTCAGGGAATCAAAATGCATACAATGGATTTTTAAACGCGAGGAACAGGTAAACGTAGAATATTTACTGTTTGCCGACAATGTGGAATATGGAGCCCGTTTGTTGTTTTGATCATGAGTACGTTCTAAGATGGAATACATCACACAATGCAGGGCCACTTGATCATTCATGAGCTTGAGCTCCTCTCTCTTTAGGACAATGTCCTTCGGGAACTGAGCGCCATTTTACCACGAAGCTTTAAATAAAAAACACTAGCGGTCTAGCGGCGGCTATCACTGATAAAACGCCACCGGGCCATTTGGACGTGCCGACCCTTACGTTATTTACACGCAATACTCTTTAAATCGTTTCCGTGGATGGGGTGTGGCAGCACAGAGTGACAGGTGAAAGGACGCAGCGTATTGCGCCAGAACAGGGTTCTGAGGGAGCTTAGCGGCTCATTTTCCACCCGAATGGCACGAGCAGGACTGTACCCGCACGAGTCATCGCCTAAAGACTCAGCGCTGATGTTTGTTTTCCATTGCAACATTATGGAACATGTAAAGGACCAACAACTTTCAGATCAGAGTTCGTTTTTATCTCCTACAAATATCTATCTCCTGGTTTATGACAACCAATGCAAGCTTCAAACAAACAACTCACATTTTCCAGGGATAATAACAGCTAAAAGACATCTCCCTCCATAATTGCATGGCGTGATGGTTGTTTGATTTAAAGGTCCACAGCAGGAAAATGAGACGACTTAATAAAAGCAAGTTATAGCCTAGCATGCACACAGAACATGGTAAGAATTACAATCAATCAAGTCCCGAGGTCCCAGTGCATGTTGCCTGTTAGATTCTGCTCACTGTGTTAGATATGTGGAGAAATCGTTGGTTTTTATGTGTGATCATGTCATTAGTGAGCCAAACTAATGCTGCCCAGCTAAACCTCCTGCACCTGTAGTAATGACAAACCCGCGGCTCTGTAATGAATAGAGGAAGAAAAGCGGAATGGCTGAGATTTTCTAAGGGACAGCCTGGTTGTTTTGTGCAGGCAGTGCTGTGGCTGAAGTGCTGCACCGCAAGATGCTTCATGAAAAGAACTGCATGATGTATTCACAATTACAGCAATGGGGATATAAATTAGCAGGAAAAACTTTCCAATTAATCCATTAATTAACCAATTTGTGTGACCAAAAAAGTGAGTTAGTTATGAATTTGTTAACGAACAAGTTGTTCACACTTGAATGAATGTTTGACGGGGTCTCTCCTCTCCTTTGGGCAGAGCAGTGTAGCCATGCCGGCGTCCGTCCTTCCTGTCCCTGCTCTGTCTGTCCATCCTGCTGCTGCTTGAGCAGCCTGGGTGGGCCAAGCGTGGCGGCGGCGGCTCCAGCAAGAAGTCCTCCTCCTCTTCCTCCAGTAGCAAGGGATCAACCTCATCCTCACATCACAAACCTACGCATAGCGGGAGCTACCCAAAGCAACCGAGCGGGCACCCGGCTGGTGGTAGCTACCCTTCTGGAGGTAGTTACCCTAAACAAAAACCAGCAGGAGGCAGCTATCCCAACCAGAACCCAGCAGGTGGGTACCCTGCTGGTGGGAGCTACCCCAACCAGAATCCAGGAAGAGGAGGCTATCCTAACCAGAATCCAGCAGGTGGGTACCCTGCTGGAGGTGGGTACCCTGCTGGAGGGGTACCCTGCTGGAGGGAGCTACCCCAACCAGAATCCAGGAAGAGGAAGCTATCCTAACCAGAACCCAGCAGGTGGGTACCCTGCTGGAGGTGGGTACCCTGCTGGAGGGAGCTACCCTAATCAATATCCAGGAAGAGGTGGCTATCCTAACCAGAACCCAGCAGGTGGGTACCCTGCTGGAGGTGGGTATCCTGCAGGAGGTAGCTACCCCAATCAATATCCAGGAAGAGGCAGCTATCCTAACCAGAATCCAGCAGGTGGGTACCCTGCTGGAGGTGGGTATCCTGCAGGCGGTAGCTACCCCAATCAATATCCAGGAAGAGGCGGCTATCCTAACCAGAATCCAGCAGGTGGGTACCCTGCTGGAGGTGGGTACCCTGCCGGAGGTAGCTACCCCAATCAATATCCAGGAAGAGGCGGATACCCAGTTGGAGGTGGACAGGGGGGATACCCTGCTAGAGGGGTCCCCAACTGGAACCCCAATAACCAGATTCTGAGCCCCCGCTATGGCAGTCATGGGGGCTACGGTGGCTACGGTGCAGGTGGATACGGTGCAGGTGGATTCGGCAAGGGAGGGTCCCCCTTCTCCCACAAGGTGAAGGACATGGGCTATGGACCCACACACAAGTCCAAGGGCTTTGCCAAGAAGGCGATGCTGGCGGCCGGAGTGGGGGCAGTGGCAGGAATGGCGGTTGGATATGGCCTGGGCCGTTTCCCTCAGCCGAGCTTCTCCTTCAACAGCCGCCAGGAGGAGTACTACTACAACCGCTATATGTACCGCAAGTACGGCTCACGGTCCACAGATGAAAATGACTACGGCCGCGACTACCACTTCAAGAAACCGTCCCAGTCCTACGACAGCTACATGGAGACCTGCATGAAGAGGGAGGACCTGCTGAAGGGGGAGGCATATGCCACAGGGATGCAGGGGGATGATCCAGCCATCGCCACCATCAACCCCCCCCCCCCTCCCTCCAGCCCATCATCCGGCAACGACACCACGTCAGCGCCGGAGACTGGACAGGGAGTGACCGGTAGCAGCAACAATGCAACTCGGGCGCCCGCCCCAGCCGCAGAGAACCCTGGCCGCCTGTCCACTCAATCCCCTGGCAAAGCTGAAACGGTGAGGAAGGAGCAGGGGGCAGAGGACGAGACAGTGAGTATCATGGAGATCGGGTACCCAGAGCTAATCGAGCAGATGAAGGCACGGAGATGTGTGGAGCTCTACATGGTTTACTCAGAGAGCTACCTGGAGAAGCAGACCGGAGATCGCATGCACAAAAGCAATGACATGCCAACGGGGGACGTAGCCCAACAGCGCCCTCTATGCCAGGGAATGGTACTGATACTCAGCACTGCTATCACATTACTGAGCAGCACTGTGCTACTGCAATGAGCTGGGAGGGGGGGCTGGCGCGCACACACACACAAATACACACACACCTACAGGCACGCACACACGCACGCATGCACACAAATAATGGCAGTTGCAGTCATGCAGACAGAGAGACTGATGGAAGACAGCAGGACCACCGTTTCCAGTCTGGCATTCTAATCACAGAGGGAATTGTGGGAGTTTGTGTTTCGCTTTTATTCATGCTTCAGAGCACTCAATACTGACACTCAGACACTCGCATTCACTCTTGCTGCAAGATATCCAACTGATAAATACTGCACCTTTAAAACTACTTTTAAATATATAGAATTGTAAATAACCTGAGTCCAGACAGTGGTGGGTAAATTGTAGTATCAAATCTCCCATCTGCATCTCATTTACAGGGGACTAAAAATAACAGATTCAAAGTGCATTCAGCAAAAATGAAAATATACAGATCGGGTCTAAGCAAGAGCTACCAATCATTCAACAGCGTGAGTATTCATGGAAAAACATGTCACCTTGTAAAAACTACTGTTGAACAGTTTTGATTGAAAGTTACATTTTGTTTGTCACTAGTTTGATTTAATGAAGATGGATGAGACAACAAAAAGGGTTTGGATTTAGTGACATAGAATAGCTGAAGTTAGTGAAGGAAAAATGTGAATATTTTTGTGAACTTTTATTGAAGTTAGCTAATGTTTGCCTTATTGAAAGCACACCATTCAATAAGGCACACCATCACAAGCTCAGTGCAAACAGTGAGGGGTTAATGGTAATTGACTGATGGAGCTTATATTGTCATTATTGTATGCAGTGTTCGAAATGACCACCGTCTGAAGTTCGTGATTGACAGCTCATTGCAGCTCCACCCATGACAGGGTTCATGAGGTCTCATTCCACAATCACTAGTGAGGGACTCTTCAGTTTGTTCAGTTTTTGATGGATGATGTCACAGACAAAAATGAATGATGTCACAGAGGACATGGATGATGTCACAGTAGAAATCCTTGGCTGAGGCATAGACAGCCACAGCTTCACAGAATAATGTAGCTTTGAGTGTAGAGCCCCAGATAACAGGATATTTACACTGTACCAGCCATGTGCACAATGACAGTCTTTTTTGACATTGTTTAACATGCGTAGATGATGTACACAACATGGACAAATGTACAATTACATCTAACATTGAGTTTAAGCTGTTTATCTTTAGATATTTTGCACTTTTTATTGATATGTGGCTATTAACTATAACTAGTCGATGAAAATGGTCAGGGGTTAATTAGTTTGTTTCTTATAACACCAGATAATAAATGTTCTTAAACACCAGTGTTAGAGCATAAAACAGAGAGTGGGTATGGAGAGGGGTTTACCTGCTCCTAGGGAAGACATATTTAAAACAAACCCATTTCAAAAATAAAACAACAAAAATGTTCAGGTGGGTGGTTAAAATTGTCACTTCCATACAGAGGAAGTTCCTGTCTGGTACATTAGGGGCAGCCATTTGTATAACATTTAACCAAAGAATTACAGGGGCAGAAAGAAAGGAAAGGGTTTTTGAGTTTATTTTAAATTGGGCAGGGGGGGGAAATATGTCAGATTCATTATGGAAAATGTACCCTAAACATTTAAATGTTTCAGAAAAGATTCTTTAAAAAGTCTCCTAAATTCATGTGCTTAATGGTAAACAATAGAGTGTTAATTTAACTGTCATTTTTGCAGTCAAGAGTAAAATGAACTGATGTGTGCCAAGGTAGGATTTCAGACTTTACTTCAGTATTTCACCTTGCTAATACACTCCCAGGAGAACAGATGACATACATGGTGGTGATGATCATAATAAATGGTCCATGTACCTTTGTGTAAACAGTGTGACTCCGAGGCAGGTGTGACCAGTGTCAGGTGGTGAGTGGAGACCAAAAAAAAACAAAAAATTACAGAACGAACTAAGAAAAAACAGCCACTGGCCGTTTCATCCTCAATCTTTTTAGGAAAGTAGGAAAGCCAGACACCGCTTTTTCCAACTAAAAATGACTCAAAAAGCTGAGAAGTAGAACATGTCGTAGGGCCAGGGTTTTGGCCGGAGCAAACCAAAATATCAACAAAAGCATAGAAAGGCCCCCTGCAGCTTTTAAAGAGGCCGAATGAAGGCAATGACTCACCCCTGGGCTGCTCACCAATCCGCCTGTCCCACCTCCATCCCTGGTTCTGCAGGCTCGCCGGGCTGGGTGAGGGAGCAGGGACATGGGCAGGCTGCGGCCAAGGAGCAGGCCCTCTCTTCTCCTCCCTCCACCTCCCCCTGGCCACTGGAACCAAAAACGGACACAGTTAGTGTGGCATTAGCTGGTTTCTGTGTGACACCACTTAGCTGCTCTGCACTCGGTAAGGCCTGCTTCAAATGATTTCATTTACAGGGTCATATGGCTAGGCTTAACTATAACCTATTGGAAAGTTGTATAACAGACCTTTCCTAGTTTGGTACATCCACACCTCCAAGGCTAACTGGTGGGTTATGCTCTGTAGATGGTATAGTGGCTTGTTATATAATTACTCACCACTGCTTACTAAATAGCCTTTGTAGACCATTAATTACATATTGCCAAAAAAATATGTACATACAACAGCAAACAAGCTTAGCTAGTGACCATTATCAAATAACACTGCATGAAAGTGTCACTGACATCAAACTGCTAATCCAAATTTGTTGTATTACTCTTATTTTTCATGCAGTTTACTTGCCTGAGTGGCAAGGTGTGTTCTCACAATCTGATTGGTGTAAACTCTGCGACGTCACACAGCATGTCAGCAGACAGAGCTGGCTGTCAGCTGATCTAGACTCTATTTTCCTGCCTGATCTTGCTTCACTTATTTGTGCAGATGCACACACTAAATTTAGTGCTTTATAATGCTGTGTTCTAGTTCAGGATGTTTTCCTTATTTACATGCCTTTCATTTTTGTTGTTCTATATCAAAACCAGAAGGCAGAAATGTTTTTCATTTGTTAATTTTCCAAATGTCAGTTTTTATTTCAAGCACTACTTCATCTGATGTACAGTTCACACATTGTATTTGGTATATCTGATCTCACTGTGTATAGCATGAGCAAGTTATGTAATCTGTCCAGAACAGAAACCACTGTTTTTAACGTGAATATGGACCATTACTTGTCTTCTTGTTCTTATTCTTCATCTTCCTCTTACTGCTATTATTGCAGTTCAACGACTACTTGTTCTCACTCTGATTTTATATAACAAGTGCTCTTATTTTGTACATTTCTACTGTTCTTCTCTGTTGCATGGCTAACACCTCTCAGCTAGTAACGGGAGAATGGTAACTCACAGATTTTAATCAGTATGACCTCTTTTGATTGGTTTAGACAACTCAGTGACGGGCAGCTCATTGTAGCTCCTCCCACAGCAGGGTTCATGGTACATCACACTGTCCTTTCTAAAGTCGGTGGCTTTCAACACCTTCCACCTGTAGAACGCTACATTAGGCTAACAAAGGGAGCAGCGTAGTTCCAGTAAAAATTCAACCAATACCAATAAAACCGCCTGACAACGTCACACTGGTATAATCAGTTGACCTCTGGTCGAGTGCGGTGGAGCCAGAAGCTATGAAACAGAAAGACATGAAAGCAAAACCATAAGGAACATTAATCCTTTAGCTTCCAGTGTCTGATTTACCCGTCTGGTCAATCTCCATGGATCCAACTAAAACGGTCTGCTAAATCAGCTAAGAGAAATGTTGCTAATTATTCAACAAAAATACCAAAACAAAAATCTGCTCTTCAGAGAAGAAACTTATCCTATACAAGATGGGATATGGTTTTTGTTTTATGTATTAGAACCTTCCGCTTCAGATTTGAACCCAGCAGAGAATGCTGGAAAAATGTTTATGCAATTATCGTGTATCCCATTCGTACCCGTGGGAGTTCGAGTGTGTGTTTGTGTGACGATTAACGCAAAAGCATCTCAAAAAGGCTTCCTGTTAACTGTTTGCTCTCTGTGGACTCAAATAAAGATCGGGCGCTTTTCTGGACCTGTCGCCTCCGGTCTCTTTCTGTCTGTCCGTCTCTCTCTCTCTCTATGTCCACCCATCCAGAGTAAAAATACTCGAAAACTACTACGGAAGGACAACAAATGTTTGCTTACTATGTCAACTAGGATGAAATGGAATATGGCTAAATTACCTCAAGATGGCTGTCCAAAGTCTGTCCAGCTCCTAGCTCTGAGCTAATTAAGAACACTTCTTTTACCTACGTGTCACACCAACCTTTCTCAGCCAATTAAAGCAATAAGTACAGACCAGCCTTGCTTAGCTAATCAAAGCAATTAGTACATACAGCCGGTCTGTCAGGGCATTGACTGCAAGAGTGAAGTATCTGAGATTAAACGATTGATTCTTTTTAACGTTTGTAACCATTTACCATTGATGATTTTACCATTGATAAGGCACAAAGCAATTAACACAATTTATTAATTTGAATTAAAACAATGTTCTTGGCTTCTATGAAGGGATACTTCCTTAGCTTATTCAGACGAGCAATTGGAGTCTAAGTGCCTGGAAGCCCAGACGAGCAGAAAGCTGCTTAAAGTGCTGAAGTCATTGGGTGGTTACTATTCCAACAATATGACTCTTCTTATCTAAGTAAATTGGGATATCTGTTGAGAATTGGAGATTATTACAAGATTGAGACAATTGTAGTACTTTTTTTCCCCCACTGTCACAACTGTGAAATTTAAGGCATAACTGAAGGTTTGGAGTTTTAATTTAGCTTCATTAAATCTGTGGCATCCTATGTGTTTTCTGAATTCACCGCTGTGTTGCTGAAGCACAACATATGACTCATTAGGAATGAGATGGATTACTCTGAAGGTGCGGAACCAGCGTATTTGTTGGTGACAGTTTTGGCTGTGTTTCTCCTGTAATTAAAGGCAGGATGGTATAAAAGGGTCAAGATTTCATGGAGCCTGTAGTCCATCCCACAGCGTCCTGACTGGGAGCAGAATGTGTTTCTGTAATTCAGCAGTGTCTATCCCTGGCAGTGCAGTGATACATTCTGTAGGATCTTTACAGCTTCTCCAAAGGGTTACATTTTATAAATTAAATTTTATGAAGTCACTTCTGGTATAATGAGCCAGCTAACATCCCATAGACCCAGATGAGATTACTCAAGACACTACAGGGAGAAACAGAACCCTAAACTCATTTAGCAGCTTCCTGTTCTACTTTTTGCTGTTTAGCCTTGCAGAGATTACAGCTTTCCTGCTGTAACTGATGCAGTCAATTACATAGTGTATAGAAAGACAAAAGTTAACATTATACATCACATGCTTCTTTCATTAGGGGAGATATTCCATTCATAAACAGCATATTAATAATGAATCACCATTCTTAGCTGCTTTGTAGTTAACTTTATATGTGAAAAGGGGGTCAATACCAATACTTTCGCAATGCAATCATTTGGTGTCACAGAATAGAACATTTTACAGACTATACTTAAAGGGACTCCTTTATGCAATGGTGCACAGTATAGGTTTGTCATATTCACAGGAGCCTGCTCAGCCTAGGGAAGTGTGTTTCAATACACCAGGACAATATGGAGGACGAAAAGGGATGGTGCTGCAAGTACTCTGTATTTCCACAGGAGGGCAGAGTTGAGCCACGGGATGATGGAGCAAAGCTGAATGCACTGCTCCTGGGCTCTGCACACAACCACAAGATGAGATCCAAAGGGCCTTCAGTGCAACACCAAGCCCATTACAAACAGCCTCAAAAGAGCATTTTAATGTTCCAGAGGAATTCTGTTAAAGTTTTCCAAGGCAATTCCAAAATCTGCAAAGTCACCCAAAACCTTCCGAGGCAATTAACATTCAAGGGGCATCCAGGACTTGGGACTGAATGTCTTACCTTAACCTTCAGGGGATGTCATGGCTGCCAGAGACTGCAGTGGCCTGTCTCTGCACCAGAATGTCCTCCGACAGGCTCCAGACCGGGCCACTGAGAATAACAGTTTACAGTGATACAGTTCCTGTAATCTTAGCATCTCAAAATGTTTTGAAAGTGAGGGGAGGTGTAACTAACCTCAGACACCACCGATGTGTACCACCCACCTGAGTGATGTGCAGCAGCCATTTTGTTTCATGCTGCTGTCCACACACCCTCATATTTAATTACATTTTAGGCATTTAACAGACACTCTTATCCACAGCTTATTTTTCACACACTATCCATTTACACAACTGTATTTACTGAAGCAGTTCAAGTGAAGTCGCTTATTCAAAAGGACACTGAGTGTCAGGGAATTAAGTCACTGAAAAACTAAACGCCCTACCATTATGCTACTGGCTCCCTAATTAAGTCTGCATCCTCTGAGGTACAAACTAAACTTACAGCTCCCTAACCATTATGCTACTGCAGGCTAAACTTACAGCTCCCTAACCATTATGCTACTACAGGCTAAACTTACAGCTCCCTAACCATTATGCTACTACAGGCTAAACTTACAGCTCCCTAACCATTATGCTACTACAGGCTAAACTTACAGCTCCCTAACCATTATGCTACTACAGGCTAAACTTACAGCTCCCTAACCATTATGCTACTACAGGCTAAACTTACAGCTCCCTAACCATTATGCCACTACAGGCTAAACTTACAGCTCCCTAACCATTATGCAACTACAGGCTAAACTTACAGCTCCCTAACCATTATGCCACTACAGGCTAAACTTACAGCTCCCTAACCATTATGCCACTACAGGCTAAACTTACAGCTCCCTAACCATTATGCTACTACAGGCTAAAACTTACAGGCTCCTAACCATTATGCTACTGCAGGCTAAACTTACAGCTCCCTAACCATTATGCTACTACAGGCTAAACTTACAGCTCCCTAACCATTATGCTACTACAGGCTAAACTTACAGCTCCCTAACCATTATGCCACTACAGGCTAAACTTACAGCTCCCTAACCATTATGCCACTACAGGCTAAACTTACAGCTCCCTAACCATTATGCTACTACAGGCTAAACTTACAGCTCCTAACCATTATGCTACTACAGGCTAAACTTACAGCTCCCTAACCATTATGCTACTACAGGCTAAACTTACAGCTCCCTAACCATTATGCTACTATGATTATTTCTGTAGCAGTCAACACATGGTGCTGTTGGTAATTGTATTCATTTTTCGTGAGTTATGAACTTCATGAATCCATTTCACATCTAAGCTGTGGTAAATTTGTCTCCGAGGTGTTCTCAGTCAGCCTTGGCCACGTCACTTGGCGTTCGGGATGCGGTAACCACGGCAACGTTCCCAAGTACAAAATTAGGCTGGCAAAGATTCTTCGGTTGCTAAGTAACAGGTTGCTTTTGCAGAGAGCACAGTGACTGCCAAAGCACAAGGACAGAAGGAGGTATGATGTAGCTAACACTATGGCAGAGCAGAAGAGGAGAAAGTACCAGTGTGCACAGAACATCATACAGAATATAACGGTGCCGTGAAACAGCAGAGATACATGGAGAAACATGCAGTTTAATAAGACGCCCTTCTTTGTTAAAATTGTTTCACCCATATGCTTTAGTTGCTCCATCACATTCTGTGGGTGGGCCATCCAATTCCATAAATGGACACATCAGTGAGTCCATACGTCTCATCATGTTGGGGTCCAGCCCATGGTGTCTGCAGCACATCACCAATGATCATGTGATGTCCAGCCCTTCTGGGCCTGCCTTCCGCAGCGCAGCTCTCACACAGCGCTGGGGGCGTTTGTGACAGATGGTGAAGGGAACACCTCCCGTGTGTCAGGCCTGGTCTGGAGTACATTACACTACATTACAGGCAGTTAACTGATGCTCATGAACAGAATTACTTAAAATGCAAAGAGCAGGACAGAGATCAGGCAGAAATGTGAAAATAAAACTTTCAGCTGAGAACTCCATTAACCTGGCAAAGTACAAAAACAATCCATGAGTACTTTAATATGCAGTTACAGCCCTACAAGTACAATGATAAAACTGCACATGCTTTATCTAGTTGCATAAATAAAGACAGGGAGATGTCCTGGATCGGTTTCCTTTCTCCCAATGACTACAAACCCCGACCTGATGCAGATAAAATGAAAGACCAAATCAGCTGGAATTCAGAACTGTTCCACAGAAAAAGATATTTTTATTTGAACATGGCATCAAACAAAACTTGAAGTTTGGATTTTGAAACAGTCGTCCACATTGTCACATGTGAGAAAAGCCAGAGATTCATGTCGCTCTGAAAAAAGCCAGAGAGTCTTTAGTGTACTGAGATGCGTCACTTTCTGTCTGTGAATGGAGAGTTGTATAACACAAACCATACACTTCCCCATCACTGGTTTTAAAAATTAATACAAGCAACACTAGCTGACTAGCTTGCAAACCCCACATGTACAATGTAAGATAGCTAGATAGAGTGGAGTTTTCAGTTTTCAGCCATGGTTTGTTCGACCTGTCAAACTGCCACGAAGAGCTTTAAAACCAGTGTAGCTCCCTTTATACAAACCAGCATGTCTGTGAAAAAGCATCACTGGTTTTATTGTTCTAAAATAAGATTCTGGTCATTCTGGATACAAAAGTCACTGTGTTTTCTTCACAGAGAAGTATATGTTCTTCTGAATTTCCTGCACTGCCTCCTAGAAACAAAATGCCTGCCTGCCAGCTCTGGGGAAACTCATACACCACAAAACACTCTAAAACTGTATGTACATCTCTACATCAAAGGTTCTCTGGGAAAGCAATGCACTGCACACACAGGAAATGACATCATATTATTCTCAATGTACAATTTGAAAGAGCATAGGCAGGGTCAAGCAGAATGTCAAACTGAAAATAAGAAAATGTCTGACACAGCTACAAAACCAAAAGCTTGGAATAATTTAGGCTTTAAATATGTATATTCACAAAGTGGTCATATATATGAATGACTAAATTAAACACAACAACCCAGGTAGAGTCACATGATGCCCACAGACCCCTGAACCCTTTTAGAAAAAAGCATTTGTCAGAGATGCAAAGGACCAGAATATGCAGAAACGCATGAAGAGGACTGTAAAATAAATGTGAAATGCATGTGATATTTTATATAAGGGGGGAAGATGAGGCTGTGGCTGCTGGATGAAGGGGAGACACACTGATGTGAAGATAACCTCACAGGGCACTCTGAGCACTTCACACAGCCTCAGCAATGTATGGGTTAAATCATCAAAGTGTTATCACAGAATCAATGTGCACAAGGTAAACTGCACCTGTACACACACAATCTCACACACACACACACACACACACACACACACACACACACACACACACACACACACACACACACACACACATGCACACACACGCGCACGCACAATCACTGAAAAAACAACCAAAACCAAACCACAAAAAAAGCTTTCTATGAGATTTGTAAGAAATCACTCCGATTTGAAGTATGTTAGGCCCCAAAAACACCCAGTCTGGTGGGTTAATAAATAAATAAATATGTACTTTAAACTTTAAAAAAAGGAATTTGAAAATAGAAAATAATGGGAAATTGAATCCTCAGGATGAAGAGTGACAGGTGTAAGTTGTTTCCTGAAACATTTTCTTGTCCAGAAGGTTGGAAAGGGTTGCGAGCAGCAGTGGGGCTGGGTGTGAGGCTGGGTGCGGGGTAATTCATTGGGATACCTGGTCATTCAGTGTGCCGCAGGTGTACCAACCTGCACACCTGCACTGAGGGTGTGCTTGGCACCGTGTTACGCCCCCTGCTGCTGCTGAGAGGAGCTGCGGTCCTGGGTGCACACCCAGTAAAGCTGATCCGCTTCTCCAAAGAGAGGGAGAGAGAGAGAGTGAGTGACAGAGGAGAGAAAGAGAGAAAAACAGAGAGAGAGAAATTAGTAGAAGAAGAAGAAGAAGAAGAAGGAGAGAAAGAAGAGGGAGAAGAAAAACAAGTCATTTTAATTTGAGCTGAACGTGTTCACTCCATTTCAGATCCCCCTGATCCAGTTGCCCAGGATGACGGACACCACCGCCCCCAGCACCAGAGGCATGCTGGGTAAACGCCCGGGTGTGGAGGCGCCACGGTAGTAGCGCCAGTCGGACTGGTTTCGGTATCCTGGGCCGCCAGCGTAGTAGAAGCGCCGATCCTCCTCAGATGAGTCGTCGTCATAGCCGTATCCATAGCCGTATCCGTAGCGGGGCCTCCCCAGGGAGCCCAGCCCGTACCCCAAAGCTGCCCCGCCCAGCGCCCCTGCAGCCGCCGCCCCCGCCAGCTTCAGCCCCTGCCTGGAGGACCCACGGCTCTGAGAGGGCGGGGCCTTGGCCCCCAGCCCCACCCCTTTACCCCTGCCCCTGAACCCACCCCCACGCTTTGATTGGACGCCCGGGCAGAGCGTTGCCATGAGCAACATGAAGGCCCACAGGAGGAGGAGTCTGTTCTGGATGACCATGGCGGCGGCTTCCTGCGAAGGATGGCAACATTACTTAATATTATTAACTCATTATTAAGAAGGCTGATATGATTATCAACACAGTCATAACATGAAGGTCTTTCTTCATAAACTTTAAGAACTGCATCACCTGATTCTGCTAACTAATGCCTTGATTGAAGTTCATTTGACCTTGATTAGTTAATTGGTTGAGTCAGGTGTCTCAACGCTTGGCTAGAACAAAAGCCTACATCCTTTACAGCACTTTGGGAATTGCACCCTCACACACTGGACAAAAACCAACTCTCAATCACATCGCAATCTCAACAACAGCCAGGAGAGCTCGTATCTATTCAAACTTGCATCAAAACCGATTACACACTTCGCCGCACCACAAAAAGAAAAAAAAATGATGTGCAGTCATGCTCTGTACCAAACGAACAATGTGACCGCAAACCAAAACAGAACTGGACAATATGCGCGTACAGTTTCAGTCAGGGCAGCGTGAATAGATTCCCGTCCCGCGCAGTCTAGAATTTCCACCTGAGCTTTGCTGAGCGACGCGCTGTTCTGCCTGAACTGCGCACCGTGCTCCAGAGACAGAACTGCTGAATTGTGGGTAAACATGAACTGGAGTAAACTCCTGTACCATACACAGAGCCATATTGTTATTATTCAGTGCTGCAGTTGAATCTTTGCATTGGCCGTATGAGAGTTTCTGAATTAATTTGAAATAATTGATATGGCTGATTTCCTGGGCAGGGATTAAGCCTTGTCCAAGACAAAAAAATTATTTTTCTGTCAACTTCTATATTAAACTTTTCTTGTAGTCTAGGACTAGACTTAATGTCAAGTAACCATTCCTGACTGTTTTATTCAAATGATAAACTGGAATAAATTTAGATGACATATATGACCATTAGTTTGATATTGGCCCAAATGCTCAGACTTTACAAAGGCCATCTCAAAAGTTTTCAAAAGTAAATTGCTCAAGAAATGGAATTTTCCTGCATACCTATGGAACATCCCACCCGGACACATCAGATAGTCATGCTGTGTTTTCTATACCCTCTCTCATATACGTGTGGGTAGACACAGACGTAAATAATAACTGTTGCCGTATGTACACAGTTTATCTGCTTATCTGATTCACAAACCCTTCCTTCTGTCCATGACATCAGCTACAATTTCTCACCTCACTTTGCGCAGATTACACAGGGATTTCAATGGAGACTTTAATTTTTGAGAGGATAATGTTTATCATTGTGGTGTGAGAATACACATATAATGTCAATATGAATAACCACTTTTTAAAAACACATGTTTTAAAAATCCATTTGATGAACTAGCTCAATTTATGATTTACACTTAACAAAAATTAACCATGCTATCTAGAATATCTTACACTTATGAGTCAATCACTCCTTCATTTAACAAAATAACAAAACAGATATCTATGTATAAGAATAAATCCCTTTTCTTTGTAATAATTTGTTAAAAATACTGAATTTTAAATACTGAATAAAAAGGAAAGGCAGTCTTTACCTGTTTTCAAGGTCCACAATCTGTCGCTCAACAGCCAGTCCAGCGATGCTAACGGAGGTCTGCCGTTCAGTTTATGATAAATTTGTCTCCTGGCGGGGTCCAGCTCTTTTGAGTGAAGGTGTCAATCAAGCTACAGAAGCCAATCCCCACCCAGATAGGAGGCGGGCGTTCTTATTTGTTTGCTGTTTCTGGGCGACGCCCCGGCCCTTGAGAGCCACTCCCACCGTTTTGTTTGGTTTTAACGATCCGCACCACCTGCTCCTCCCCTTCCCCATGTCCTCTCCCCTTCACAGCTTCTAATTTATTCTCTCTGGCTCTCGCTCGTCTCTTTCTCCGTACCGTTCAGTACCCAGCTCTTTATTCTTCCATTTCCCGCTCGCTCATCCATCTCTCGCGTGCTCTCTCTCTTTTTCTCCCACGCGCTCGCACGCTCCCGCGGTTGATATTACCACGGCAACGAGAGCAGCGTGTATGTTGGATATTAAGAATAAGGGTTTCATTCAAACGGCAAAAGCAAAAAAGCAAGGATAAAAACAACCGAAACACGACCAGGGGTCTTCTGCCAACAAGTCTCTTTTAATTTAATAATGAAACTCAATATGATCGTTTATCCAAACAAATAACATTCAGAATTAAGGCTTAGTCCTTACCACCGGGCTAAATAAAGGGTCTGCCTTACCTCTCTTAAAAAATACACAAGATTACACAAATATTCATAAGATAACCAGATATACAGAATAAAAAACGGAAATAGCAGGCCTTAAAAAGCTATATGCATAACACAGGAAGACGCATGCGCAAACAAAACTGAACAGCACGTTTGGACATCAGCTCTGCCGCGTTCATCAGGTCCACGGCTATCTTTTGTGTTCAAAAAATCAAAGAACTCTTTGGAGTCAAAGCACACTTCCAACTTACATTTTACAGCTCTAGAGTTAGAATAAAAAAAACCCTCCCCACACACACACACACACACACACACACACACACACACACACACACACACACACACACACACACAAACACACACATTTCAAGCATAAAGTCTTTAAAACCCTTCCCTCAGGCTGTAGGGGGCTGCGCAGCATGCTGGAGTTTTCTGGCGCATTAAAATCAGCAGCCAGCAGACCCTAAGAAACCCGGTGAGGTCATAGTATCATCAGCTGCTTTCATTGGTGAATGAAGTACTGAGTAACGATGGCACCCAGCATGCCCCACGGCCCTGCTCCACCTGGGCGAGGATCACTGCTTTATACAATACACTGTAACTCTCCATAATTTTCTTTATATATCAGTCTTTGCAATTGTAAATGATTATATTTTTTGCCATTTTGCCAACATTATGTGCTTCTTTTTTTTTTTTTGTGGGGGAAGGGGACAGGTCCCATAGACCACAGAAACGTGCAAGATGGACGCTTCACATTCTGAATGGAAGACAGGACCTGAAGACCGAAATGGTGTGGGGAGGGGGGGTGGCTGGCAGGGCAGATCGAATATTTCACATGATGGGAAGATTCGGCCAGTCAGCAGTCAGGGTTTCAGCCCAGGTGAGTCTGTGGTCAGGGAACGGCAGTGTAGCCATGACCGGCCGGTGCGCTGACAGCGGCAGCTAAATCTGGGCGGAAAAAACTCAGTGGAATGTGCTTGTGTACTGCCTGTGTCTTCACAGGTGCAGTCTGATTGGCTGGGTTTGTCTCTGTACTCATTTCCCATTGGAGGAGGGTAAAGTGCCATGAAACGGAGTCAGAGTCTCCATGGGGATTATTGCTCTTCACCTGCACCAGGTGAGTCCGGATGGAGGGTGGGGGGGAGTGTGCAGCAGAGCAGCTCCTGATTGGATGGAGGGGGAGCAGGCGGGAGGAGGTAGGATGAACCAGGTAGAGGAGAGGAAGAGAGGGATGAAAGGCAGGTGAAACACCTGGATAAGGTGGAGAGCTTTTTGGGGTTCCTGTGGAGTTGGGAGTTCAAACACAGGTGGAGCGCTCCAGGAGGGATTCCAGCTGCCTCTCAATTACACAACGAAGAGTTCTGTACCTGGACAGGTAAGAAACACACACACAGACAGAGAGACAGAGGCAGGCAGAGAGAAATCAGCACAGCTCAACAGCAGCCCTCAAATTTGTACATGTCCCCCCCTAGTGGCCACAATATGGTTCTGCAGCCCAGAGTTTTATCAAAAATCACTCTCCTGGTTAAAGAAAATACATTTTAAATTTCTCCTAGAATGTTCATTGTTATTTTAATAATCTTTTTATATGTAAATGAAAGATAACTTCCAGGGTTTTTGGGAGGAAAAGAATAACAAAAGCAATGAGCCTGGGTTACAGCTAACCATGTGTTCTGTGTTCACTCTTGAGCACAGGGTCCATTTGGGCCCGATTTGGGTTCAGGGGCGGAGCGCTGACTCACCGTTCCCTGAGCTTCCGCACCTCCCTGTCCTCCTCTTCCCTCAGTTTAACGATGAAACTCTCCAGCACCGGCATCTCAAACTTAATGTACTGTGCCACCTACAGGAGAACAGGGTACATTACAGCACTGGAAGATGTGGTCGTGCTATGGAGACATTTGGAGGGAGCATACGAGCTCAATGAGGAGAGTATTATGACAGATAAAGGGGTCACATGGTCTCAGGGTTAAAGAGTCATGTGGTCATGTGACCTGAGCATGGGTAAGTAAAAGTGTCTCACGTCGTAGGTGACTTCCTCCCCCAGGTCCTCCTCCATGAGGAAGATTCTGCAGACCTGCTCACAGGGGCCCTGCAGCACCCGAACAGCCAGCGGCCGATCTGTGCGCTTCAGCTTCACCCGCTCTGAGAAACACCACACACACAGGCACGGTGTTACGCACTGCAACACACACACACACACACACACACACACACACACACACACACACACACACACACACACACACACACACACACACACACACAGGCACAGGCACAGCATTATGCACTGCAACACACACACACAGGCACAGCATTACGCACTGCAACACACACACACACACACAGGCAGGCACACACACACACACACACACACACACACAGGCACACAGGCACAGCATTACGCACTGCAACACACACACACACACAGGCACAGTGTTACGCACTGCAACACACACACACACACACACACACACAGGCACACACACACACACACACACACACACACACAGGCACACAGGCACAGCATTACGCACTGCAACACACATACACACAGGCACAGCGTTACGCACTGCAACACACACACACATACACAGGCACAACGTTATGCACTGCAACACACACACACATACACAGGCACAGTGTTACGTACTGCAACACACACACACACACACACACACAGGCACAGCGTTACGCACTGCAACACACACACACACACACACACACAACATACACACACAAACACACACACACACACACAGGCATTACGCACTGCAACACACACACACACACACACACACACACACAGGCACAGTGTTACGCACTGCAACACTCACACACACACAGGTGCGCACACACACTCATGCACACTCACACCCACTGGTGTGTACGAGGTACAGGGCAAAGTCGTCGGGGCTGTTCTCGATCTTAAACTTGCTGAGCAGAACGCGCAGGACCTGAGGGGTACTCATACAGCTGTTTATGCGCACGTTAGTGAGAGTCCCATACGCCGGCGTGAACACCGCCGTCTGAGAGACAGAGAGAGGGAGAGAAACAGAGACAGAAATAGAAAATATAGGCAGATAGATCTGAGTGAAAATGATCTGAAGAGTTTGATTCCAAGCAACAAAAGATACCAAATTAGAAGGAGGAATGCTCTGCAGTACACTGCCAGTGAAAGGCAGAGCTCATGCATCTCTCCGCCCACACCTGAGCGTGAGTACCTGGGGCCTCCTGCACCTGAGCGTGAGTACCTGGGGCTCCTGCACCTGAGCGTGAGTACCTGGAGCCTCCTGCACCTGCGTGAGTACCTGGGGCCTCCTGCACCTGAGCACCTGGGGCCTCCTGCACCTGCGTGAGTACCTGGGGCCTCCTGCACCTGAGCGTGAGTACCTGGGGTCTCCTGCACCTGAGCGTGAGTACCTGGGGCCTCCTGCACCTGAGCGTGAGTACCTGGGGCCTCCTGCACCTGAGCGTGAGTACCTGGGGCCTCCTGCACCTGAGCGTGAGTACCTGGGGTCTCCTGCACCTGAGCGTGAGTACCTGGGGCCTCCTGCACCTGAGCGTGAGTACCTGGGGCCTCCTGCACCTGAGCGTGAGTACCTGGGGCCTCCTGCACCTGAGCGTGAGTACCTGGGGCCTCCTGCAGCTCAGCTCCTTTAAAGCAGACTGCAGACCAGCACTGTAAGAGCAGCAGGCATGAGCTTTCCCAGTGACAAACGAATGCTGAGGGAGGACTGCAGAGTTCACATCAGAAGGATGGGTTCACCAATTAAACGACTGTTTCCATAACAACGAGCTATGAGTCAATTCAGCAGATGTGTCTCGTTTGGAAACTCTGTGCTCTGGATAGGACATGGATCTCGCAGAGTACGGGAGCTGCCTGGGGCCATTTTAAAGCTCCATAACTCACACTAAGAACTTCCTTTGTTTAAAAAAGTTCCAAAATTCTGAGGTCATCTGCAAACTTTCAGATCTGAGCTGGCCTTAACCTGGAATTACTGTGGGAGTTCTCCCACTAAAACTCTGTGTCCCATATACGCTGTTACCTTGTGGTTATAGTAGTGGCCATTGATGGAGAACCGGTGGCGCCTGATTCGCCGCTGGTCGCTAGGTGATCTTCGGGCTCTCCGCCTCCACACACCTGCATCACTTTTGGTCCTCAGGAGCTGCGGAGAGTCTTCTTCACCCTGTCCTGCCTCTGACACAGACAGATGGACAGACAGACAGACAGACAGACAGAGAGAGAGTGGTTCTTATTGGTAGTACATACAGGTCAAAACATAGCCATATATAGACATTGTTCAGTCTTTATTCTTCTTCATGTTTCTCACCTGTCTTCTCTCCTTTCTCCTCTTCAGTACTTGTGTGTGATTGGTCCTCCGGCTCTGTCACCTCGACAGAGGGCGGTTCTTGCTGAGACCCTTCCTTACTGCTGAGAGAGAGAGAAAGAGAGAGAGTGAGAGAGAATAGAACAAATTGTTTGATGTAAAATGAATCTATATGCATACTCATTTATAGTCTCTGGTCTCTTGGGTATTTCACTTTGAACACAAAAACTATGATAGAAAAATGCCTTGTAGACCTGAAGCATGCTTTTACCCTGTGGCACTGTGTCAAAGAATTCCACTGACATTTTTCTCCCGCTGTGGGATTAAACTGGTTTAGTGTGCTGTTGTTTATAATCATGTTTGGCAGAATTCTCCACTCTAAGTCCCTTTTGGAAATAAGACGGCTTCCAGGACAGCAGGTGGCGGACGCGCAGGACACGCAGCACTGACTGCTAAGCAAATCTTCAAGCCTGTATTTGGCTCAGCTGCTCTCTGACAGACGACTTTATGCATAACATGTAAAAGTAGCTTTTGGATTTTTTAAAAACAACCTTACAGAGGGAGAGGGAGAGGGAGAAAGAGAAAGAGAAAGAGAGAGACAGTGTTTTACATGCGGAATTGATTTGTCTGCTATTGATCTTGGAAAACTTTGCTTTAGAAACTCAATATAATGTGAAGCCAATGAAGATGAGGAGAGAGAAAGATCGAAAGAGAAGTAAATGAAAGTCAGAGAGAAACGGAGAGTGAGACAGAAGGCTACCATAAGCTAATGCAAATGTATAAATACTGAATTCATTTCTCCGGCTCATCCTTACTACTTTTCTAATGACCCATCACATGTTAATAACAATTACTATATTTCATTACAGTAATGTTTCTTCTTTTTGCACCTATTCAGACTACTCGCATAAATTGTCCTCATTTAACAAGCATCAACATGTGAAAAATTAAGATTATAAATGGAATTTGATCATGGTGGGAAAACTGGAACTCATCCTGAATAAGTGAGAGAAGCTGGCATAAATTTTCTTGTGTGCAAATTCATGATAAACAAGGCCCAATACATTCTGAGCCACATGGCTTTCATTATCAGTCTCATCACTGTCCAGACAGAGAGATATAAACACAGCAAATACTGAGCAACGGGACCAGCAGGCCTCTCTCCCACTGCATTTGTGTTTTCTAAGGGCAGGATGCTGATCTGTGCAGACCCAGGGCTTACAGTCAGGATGCCGCTCTGCGCAGACCCAGGGCTTACAGTCAGGATGCCGCTCTGCGCAGACCCAGGGCTTACAGTCAGGATGCCGCTCTGCGCAGACCCAGGGCTTACAGTCAGGATGCTGCTCTGCACAGACCCAGGTCTTACAGTCAGGATGCCGCTCTGCGCAGACCCAGGTCTTGCCGCTCTGCGCACAGGGCTTACAGGATGCCGCTCTGCACAGACCCAGGGCTTACAGTCAGGATGCCGCTCTGCGCAGACCCAGGGCTTACAGTCAGGATGCCGCTCTGCGCAGACCTGGGGCTTCCTGTGTTTGGAATACAGGCCAGCATGACTTTTGACCCAGCATGACTTTTGACCTCTGAGCATCCAGATTGCAGCCTGAGTGCCAGGATGTGGAGGCAGGGGGCGGTCTGATTCGTTCCTTCTCATCCTGCATCTGAAGTCTGATTGGTCGGCGCAGGCCCCAGGAGATGTTGAGCAGACCCTCCACAATCAGCTCCCCCTCCTCCTGTGTGAGCAGAGAGAGGCACAAGAACCCTGCGTTACCGGGGCTACACAGTGCCACACAATGGTGCACAAAACACAATGCTTTACCAGTGCTACACAGTGCCACACAATGGTGCACAAAACACAATGCTTTACCAGCATTACACAGTGCCACACAATGGTGCACAAAACACAATGCTTTACCAGCGTTACACAGTGCCACACAATGGTGCACAAAACACAATGCTTTACCAATGCTAACAGTGTTACACAGAGCCACACAATGGTGCACAAAACACAATGCTTTACCAGCATTACACAGTGCCACACAATGGTGCACAAAACACAATGCTTTACCATGCATTACACAGTGCCAATGCTGCAAAAACACAATGTTTACCAGCGTTACACAGTGCCACACAATGGTGCACAAAACACAATGCTTTACCAGCATTACACAGTGCCACACAATGGTGCACAAAACACAATGCTTTACCAGCGTTACACAGTGCCACACAATGGTGCACAAAAGAAAATGCATTACCAATAGTTGCAGTGCTACACAAAGGACAACGGCCAGCTCTAGCAGTGTTACATAGTGCAACACAATGCTAAGCAAAACACAAAGCTATACCAAGTATAACAGCACCACATAAAGCTACACAACACACAATGCTATGTAAACTCTAACAGTGCTACACCATGCGACATGATAAGAGAGAGAGAGAGAGAGAGAGAGAGAGAGAAGGCAGAGAGAGAGAGAGAGAGAGAGAGAGAGAGAGAGAGAGAGAGAGAGAGAGAGAGAGGCGGGAAGGCAGAGAGATAGAGAGAGAGAGAGAGAGAGAGGAAGGCAGAGAGAGAGAGAGAGAGAGAGAGAGAGAGAGAGACGGGAAGGCAGAGAGTGATACGGGAACTGATCTGCATCCTGATCAAACTTCACTTTGGCTATTTGCTGCAGGGCCATTCCAGTAAAGAGACGGCATTACAGATAGAAAGAGCAGATAAACAATGACTGAGAGAGGGAAGAAGAGAGAGAGAGAGAGAGGGGAGTACTACAGAGGAGGGTCAGAGTCTCACCTCTCTGTGTCTGAGCTGGAGGGCCTGTCCCTCATAGTACAGGTTGTAGGTTTTGAGGTGAGACAGCAGGGCGCTCCTGCAGAAGGAGAAACATGAAACATAGACTATTCAGGCTCTGGAGAGGACTGCTGGGATTTAACTGAGGGTTTTTAATCCACAAACAGGTTTAACAACATGAGCTACAAACGAGTTTTAATGTTTTGTTCTGTCAGGTGGACAATGGCAGCAGGTTTCCGATGCAGTTTCTGGGGCAGTTGCCGGGGCAGTGTCTGGGGTGGTTGCCAGGGCAGTTTCTGGGGTGGTTGCCGGGCGGATGCTGGGACTTACTTGCTGACGAATTTGTTCTCCCCAATCTGAACGGAGTCCTGTCCATCATCCATCCTCAATCAGTGGGACCAGCATGGGCGGAGCTAGGGAGGGAGGGACATAAACTGGCTGATTAGCCAATGGGAGAGCTGGCAGAGGTCAGAGACAAAGGGGGGGGTGTGGGGGCTTTCATGACAGCATGGGATCATATGACAGCTCATGACTCACAAACCCCCCCGGGACAAACACACACACTATGATGCACAAACACACTCGCACACACACACAGACAAGTGCCCACACATAAACACACACACACACACACACACACACACACACACACACACACACACACACACACACACCCCCCACTGCCCTCATGCTGGCCCTCACCACATGGACACAGCCAAGGGGAATGACTGAGTGACCGCAAGGCCACGCGCCAGCCTGTGAGTGAGTCTTCCTCTCACTAACAGCTATTTCTGAAGGCAGGTTTCTGCACTTGCAGTGACTGTGATATGTAGTGGTTGTCTCACCCTGCTGTGGTTAAGTGCTCTCTCTATGAACAAATCACTCATACTGAAAGTGTCTCTATTGAACTACTACATCCTGCAGCAGGGCTGTGAAAGGGCACCACAGGCCTGTCAGAACACTACATCACCCAAAATGCAGCAGGGCTGTGAAAGGGCACCACAGGCCTGTCAGAGCACTACATCACCCAAAATACATGAGCGCTTAGAAAGTTCCCATCAGGGTCCACCTGACTGCTGTAAGTTTGAGCCTATTGCCACTGTGGTGTATCGCTAACCAGCATGTAATTTGCTAACAAAGCAGCGGTGAGTTGCTACTTTTGAATAATTACAATCTTATGGATGAGGAAGACCTGATTCCAGGACATGGCAAAAAATCAATACGTTTCAAGGACTGAGCATACGAAGGGAAGACCAGGCTCACAGTTACAAGCCCGATGAATTAGGCTATGGCTCCTTAAGAGGAAACTCAGTCCCCTGCCAGTGACATCACATCCTGCCAACACAGATTCATGCTTCATGAGTCATCAGAGGTCATGCTGAGGGCAGAAATCACAGAGAGCAGGGACGCAGTCTGCCAGTTCACTCAATGCAGTGCTGTTGTTGAATTAATGGTAATAAGGCTAATAGGTGGGTATACTGTCTGAGGAGGTGGGCATACTGTAACTCCAAAGCCCATATGTATTCATGGTAATAAGGCTAATAGGTGGGTATACTGTCTGAGGAGGTGGGCATACTGTAACTCCAAAGCCCATATGTATTAATGGTAATAAGGCTAATAGGTGGGTATACTGTCTGAGGAGGTGGGCATACTGTAACTCCAAAGCCAATATGTATTCATGGTAATAAGGCTAATAGGTGGGTATACTGTCTGAGGAGGTGGCCATACTGTAACTCCAAAGCCCATATGTATTCATGGTAATAAGGCTAATAGGTGGGTATACTGTCTGAGGAGGTGGCCATACTGTAACTCCAAAGCCCATATGTATTAATGGTAATAAGGCTAATAGGTGGGTATACTGTCTGAGGAGGTGGCCATACTGTAACTCCAAAGCCCATATGTATTAATGGTAATAAGGCTAATAGGTGGGTATACTGTCTGAGGAGGTGGCCATACTGTAACTCCAAAGCCCATATGTATTAATGGTAATAAGGCTAATAGGTGGGTATACTGTCTGAGGAGGTGGGCATACTGTAACTCCAAAGCCCATATGTATTCATGGTAATAAGGCTAATAGGTGGGTATACTGTCTGAGGAGGTGGCCATACTGTAACTCCAAAGCCCATATGTATTAATGGTAATAAGGCTAATAGGTGGGTATACTGTCTGAGGAGGTGGCCATACTGTAACTCCAAAGCCCATATGTATTAATGGTAATAAGGCTAATAGGTGGGTATACTGTCTGAGGAGGTGGCCATACTGTAACTCCAAAGCCCATATGTATTAATGGTAATAAGGCTAATATCCTCGAGTTTTAATGTACCCTCACCTAGACCACTGCTGCTCAGGAGGTCGCAAAACTGACTTCTAAAGCCAACTGATAATACCTTCACTTACATGAAAGACAGGAGGAGGAAGAGAGGGAGAGAGGGAAGGAGAGGGGCAGATAGGGATCTATCCATGCATCAGGGTGCGGCCATTTTGAGGAACTGCTCCCCCTCCCTGCGCCGCTCTTCCTCTTTGCTCTGGCTCATACAGGAAGTGAGGGCTATTCTTTCACGCTCATTTAGACTTCCTCCTGTGAGCTCTCAGTACACACAGACACTACACTGGCATGCCACAAACACTCAAACACTCTGACACAAGTGCACAGAAAAACATGACATACACACTCACATACACACACAGTCCAACAACCCATGTACACATACACACTTTGCACACAAAAATGGCACAAATGCACACTGACACACATACCTACAAGAACACACACAGGCTTGTTATAGGCACATAGGTACACACAAAGTCACGTACGCACAGAAATTCACGGAGGTGACACGGCACCCCTAACACAGTCAAAGTCAGAAGGCACAGATTACTATGAAATATTAAACATCAATCAAAACCGCAGAACATTTCCGCGCTATTAATATTTCAGCACCCACTTCAGGTCCCGTCAGGCACGTGCTTGTCAGCAATGTGCTTAACCCTTTCTGATTCAGAGCTCACTGTCTCTAAACTACAACTCAGCCCTATAAAGCACATAGCCCTGTCACTAAACTACAACTCAACCCTGTACCCTACAGCCACCTATCCCAAAACTGTAACTCAACCCTGTAAAGCACATAGCCCTGTCACTAAACTACAACTCAACCCTGTAAAGCATATAGCCCTTTGTCACTACTACTCAACCCTGTACCATACAGCCCTCTGTCCTTGAACTACTACTCAACCTGAGTTCACGTAAGCCCTGAAGCACATAGCCCTTTGTCACTACTACTCAACCCTGTACCCTACAGTTAACTATTCCAAAACTACAACTCAACCCTGTACCATACAGCCCTCTGTCCTTGAACTACAACTCAACCTGAGTTAACATAAGCCCTGAAGCACTACAGAATCCATCAGATATTGACACTGCAGCCCAATAGGACAGTTTTAAGCCCCAGTGTGAGCGTGGGTTCGGCTGGCTGCGGACATATTTGGTTAGTGGGGATTTGCCAGTGATTTTATAAGGGGCTGGGTGAGATGTCGAGAGGTGGAGGAGGGGGAAGGGCAGGACTTTCGCTCTCTCTCCTGTGTCTGGGAAGTCTCTGGTTCTCTGTATTATCTTCACACGGCTAGAGGCCTGGCGCAGGTCTGACTCTGTCTGACTGTGATTAGACACGGCCTGTGTGAGACTGCGTGGAGAACCGAGGCTTCAACTGCACCTCAGGAATGACAAAAACACACACACACACGCTCTCTCTCTCTCACTCACTCACACACACACACACACACAGCAGCCCTGAAACGTTAGATAACACATTCGCAGATGTAGGCACACAGTGTGGCTTGGTGTCGAAAATATGAATTATGGAGCACACATAAAATTCAAACCTAGGCTGTTCCAGAGAGAGAGGGGGAGGATGAGGGAGGAAGAGGGAGCGAGAGGGGGAGGAAGACGGAGAGAGAGGGGGAGAGAGGGACAGAGAGTATATAAGAATAAGGGAAAGAGACAGAGGGAAGCAGAAGAGGAGAGAAAGGGGAAGGAGTTTGCATGCACTACAAACACACTACTAGCACATGTAGGGGCAAACACACACACACACACACACACGCACACACTCTCAGCTGTGCGGCTGGCGCTCATTTTGACTGCTGTGAGAAAGTTTTCTGCAGCCAGGCACACACCAGACCACGGAGCCGTCGGTGCGGCATTCCATCTGAAATGATAGACTCTGGGGGAGTTTACTGGAAGCTGCCCAGCGCCAGAAAAGAACGTTCTCTCCAGGGCGCTGCTTCACTCTGCCTCGTTTGTAAAAGGCCCCATCAGAGAGGATCATGGGATTCCTCCGCCTCCCCGCTGACCCGACCTCTGCCCTTTCCTCCCTCCTGCGCTCTCTATCCATCTCTCTGTCCATCCCGGCTCTCTCCCCCTCTCTTCCAGTTTCCATTCCTCCTAACCCCTCTCTCTCTCTCTCTCTCCCTCTGTCAGTCCAACTCAAAGCAGCTTTACTGGCATGGGAAGCACATTGCACTGCCAAAGCAAAATCAATAACAGAAATTATACCAGTAATAACAGGGGATGGGGGGCATTAATGAACAGTTACAATAAACGAAATACTACTCCTAATGATAAAGGCAACAATATAAACATTATGTATATAAATACACATAGCCATCTCCCCACTTGGTTAAACTGATTTCATATGTACTTTTCTCTCTCAGACATGCTGGCCCACATCTGTATTCCTGCTGAATGCGGATCATATTTTCCTCTCTTCTTCAGCCTCTACTTACCTCTCTCTCATGCGTTGCAGACACCAGAGAAGGTAACACGCTTCCCCTCCTCTCTCTCCCCAATTCCCTTCTTTTGCTGCGGATTGGTGTGGTGGTGTGACACAGTCTGGACTGTTAGCAGTAAGACAAACTGGCTGAACCCTGACCATGTTTTCCATCCACTGTGACCACTGAGATTTTTTTCTGTGGAATGTGTTTAAGAACCAGTTTGAAATTTTAAAAAATCAGTTATGTAGAAGGGGTAACTTTGAAGTACAAGAACACAGACCGACTTGTGGCAAGGGTGAGTGGGGAACTAAACCATCAATATCTCTAAAACAAAAACCCCCCACAAAAAAAAAACCCTGCATCTTTCAAGATCTCTCTTTCTTCTCCTCATGTTCATCTCTTTCCATCCTAACGCTCCCCTCTCCGTAATCTCTGTTCCTCTGTTTCCAGATATCGCACATGATGGCTGAAGCCCCCCCAAGTGTTTAGGAGTCTGGTGGAAATCTGTCCTCTGGGCTGAGTAAGGCTTTGGCAAACCTCTTTGCCAACCACGTCCCACTTAACTGGCGCAAACCTTTAAACTTCACCGGACGGGCTGTTGTCGTTATTGTCATGGCGACCCTGTAAACAGTCACTGAGTGTTGAGCAGATCCATCGCGTGTGGTGCCAGGGATCGAGCCGAGCACTGCTGGGTTTCACCTCCCTGCACCAGGGCCCGAGTTTTAAACTTAAAACTCACAGAGAGCTGATAAACCGTTCAGTCTGTCTGTGCAATCAGCTCAGAAAGACCCACGAGAGACAAACTGTCTCAAATTTACCTAAAGAAATAAACTTAAACGTAAGCAGGGAGTAACCAGTCCAGCCAGGCCAGTCTCAGGCCAGTATCACATGCTCTGCATAGAGGTGCTTTGAGGCTGAGCTGCTGTAAAATGTCCTCTGCTGTACCCCTTTGCTAATCACTGAATGACAAACCTGAGCTGAACCGGTTTTAACATCAAGCTGCAAGCTGTTCACATGAAGAGTATTTTTTCCATTTTGGCTTATTTGCTATTATCAGTGATGTAGCAACCTACATTAGGCTTTACAAATCCAGGGCACCAAAGTCAGTAACTAAGAACCATACCTTGTGACGTCAAACACGTTGCAGAGGAGTGAGCATTTCTATCAACAATTCAACAAGACATAACGGAGTGCACTGTTACATAAGACAGCCAGAGAGGCCAAAACAGCTGGCGTTCAACTTCTTGATGATTCTCAGCGAATGTCACGTCTCCATCACATAGCGTCTTTCATACAGGAGTCAGGCGGGGCGAGGTAGTATAGCTAGACGGTTTATGACGTTAAACGCTATATGCAATTTGAAAATCATTCCCGTTACTTCGTTTCTTCCCACACAGAATAACTTTCCCTTCTTTTACACAGATAATTAAAAATGTTGTTGCTAGGTGGGTGATAAAGCGATACTCTTTCCTCCAATCCACGGTCGAAATATGCGATTGATACAGTAGAGGCTGATTAAAGACAGCGACCATACAGAAAAGCGGCAAACTAAGGGAGTCGACCGGAGGCAATTTGTATTTACCTGAATCAATGTTTCACAGAACACTTTAAAAAATATCTTCCACGTCAGTGACAGAGTACCACAAACCACTTACTTTGTTTCGTGCGCGGATTCCCCCCTTGTCCAAACCGTTTTTTATCCGAGTTGGGTGGGGTGAATGATGCGAGCTGGAGGCTCGCTCCCTGACTCGTGTGTCGTTTCACATGTGCTGTGTGTCTGTCTGTCCGTCCGTGCGGCGGCGTTCCGCTCGGTTCTGATATGCGCGAAGCATCGGAATCAATCCGTGCACTAGGAGGTGGGTGGCAGGGGCGGTGGAGGGGGGGTCGGTAGGGGCGGGGCCCTCAGCTATCAGTTCGCACTGAGCTCCTCAACCACTATCAGCCAATCACAGATCCGCCTGACGCCCCTTTGTTTGTGCCGCTGCCCAACTACAGCGCAGCTGAAGTGTCAGACCGGCCGAGGAAAACAATGCGCTCAATTGACAAATTATCCCTACAGCATGTTGTAGGAAAAGTCGACGCCTGTTTCTATTGCATCCTTCAAATACGTGTTAAACTGCCCTGAATGTGGTCTGAGATTGATGACGTGACACCGGTCTGTAGGTACAGGGTTCTTGTTATGGAAATATGCTGTAGGCGCGGATCTGCATGTGCTTCCACAGCTACTTGGTCATTTCGCACTTATTTCCATATCCTATATTACTTGTGGAATAGTTGTGCATGGTGGCAAAACTGACAAAACGACCCGATTTAATCCCAATTGTATTATTCGTTTGTCACTGGTTAATCTGATTTTTCAAAGACTTTCCGATGCACGTAAACTCTGGAGTTTTTGCATTAGTTCAACACACCGACCATAAGGTTCTAAGAGCAGATGACACACACATCACGGGCTATAATTCCCTTCACAACCCGTTTGAACAGAAACAAGGGGGTTACGGGTTGCCTATTTTTTTATATTAGGAGACACAAACCATTTAGGAAAATTAACCATTGCACAGGTAGCACATACGCATTTCACGCACCTCTGCTATCAATCCGTCTGCAATAAAATAATTTCCTCCCCCAACATCTTGCGATTCCTCGCAGTCTCGCCAGCTCTCTGAGACCCAAGTCAGACATGTATTTACTCGCGGCGGATGTAGGGTGTGATCAGACGCTGCTGAACTAATTAGTCAAACGCCTGCATCTCGTTCAAATCACGACGTTGAGCGAGTTATTACACATCAAGAGAAAAAAGCTTTCACAAAACTGCCACTCAGTCTGAGTTTAGCCCAGATGTTGGCCATCTTCACAAACCACTGTGCGTGCCACGGCGTTAACATGCGGGAGGAACTGCACTGTGGGTTTGAGAACGGCTGCAATCTACCATCTGCTCGGTATAGTGGGAAAACTGAATGGAGTCAGCTTCGAGCACAAAATATGCCCTCCAGACAAAACCTACAACTTCTTAATTGTATTACGGTACTGTTATCTCGACCACCAAACACGAAAAGCGAGAAAACACACAGAACTTCATTCGTTCGACAGCATCATTTATTAAATAGGCGTTTATTCATGTATTCGTTTTTAGGAAATTAAACAATTGTCGCTACAATTAGTATACACAAGGTGTGTGGTCCAAGGATTTTATAGCACAATTCTGTAACATACATCTCTATACATTTATGGTTCTTTCAAAGTGTCGATGTAATATTCTTTACTCTTTACAAATGGTCGTAAACGGAGATAGAAAGCAATGATAGAAAAATACACTGTGGGAAGAAAAAACGTTCTAGCTGACAAAATATTCAAAATTTTCCCAAAACTACACATTTATAAAAGTAAACGAACAGGATTCTCTTTCTTAAACAGAGAAGTAAGAAAACGGTTTGCTGTGTGAGGAGAGGGTTCAATGCAGAGGTCCTAAACTCAGGTTCCACAGAGCCTAGCTGTTCATCACTCTCACTTGATCAATTAGAGTGCCTGGCAGTACAGTAACTCACTGACCAGGTGTTTTGGATCTGGATCTGTTTCAGATTTTTTAGGAGAACAGAAAAAGCAGACCCTAAGGACATGAAGCACCAGAGTTGAGGATCCCTAGCTTAAAGAACCAATGCCTTTATTTTTCATACAGACTTTTCTTTGTGTGTACAAGTGTAAATATGATATAAAAACAACAACAAAAAGAAAGAAATCAAACTCAAAATTTTATACATCTTCTCCTTCCACATAATTGAAAGGGTTTTATACATAATGCACGCTGTGGCCAGGGCGTGTCACAATGCACAAACAGCAGACATGGCGGCCCTCCAGGACTTGGTTCTGACCCTGGCGATGGGGGGGATGAGGTTTCATGACATCACAAATGGGTGGAGCTACAATATGCTAACAGCACCTGACTGAGATTAACCAATCATTTTGCTGTGGGGAGCATCACCTTTTGATTGGCAAAAGTGATTGAAAACTGACTGCGGCATCATGGGAAACCCCTTCCACTGCAACTGCTGCTGGGCCCTTCACCTCAGCCTCCATTGTCATGTTGGCCCCCCTACAGCAACGGTGAAAAAACCCCCATAGAGGTGGCATGATAAATCATCTGTTGACCTGTGGCTTCTAAGAACCAATGAAATATGTTCTGCCCTTCACAGCAGTCCAGTGATTGGTTAAAATCGGTCAGACACAGGCCTCTCAAACCTCCACCCCACCGTTGCTACATTCTCGCCTCCAACAGGATAAATGTGAATATATTCACACCAAAGCCTGTTCACACAGGATGGCAATTCCAGTATCTTTTTAATGTCGGGAGAAGCCGAGAAGCTGCGTCAGTGTGTGACTGTTTTAATCAGCTCTGTGCCCACGGTTCACCTCCATGCTTCTGAAATGGACTGTAGATCACGGTGTGGCAGCCGATTTCACCACTAGAGAAACTCACTAAAGACTAATAAATCAGGGACAAATTAGTCCTGAGGCCAGCCCACGGGTCTCTTGCTTTTGTTTAATATAACTACATGTGTACTTTTTTGGTAGCGTAATAAGGTTGCGTAATGTTTGGGGAGTGAATCCACCTGCTTACTGGCACAGCAGTCACACACAGTGCAAGTCTTCATTTTCTTAAATATTTGCATTAGTTTAAAATCCAAAATTACCATCTTGGATTCCAGTTAAGTCCAGGTTTTTGCTCAGAATTTTGCTGGCACAATTTACACTGTCAACTAAAGCAACGAATAAACAAGAGAACCAATACTGAAGTGCTCATTGTGAGACTAACTTAAAATAGAAAAATTAGCACAAGTAGTGCAATTGGCAAGAGAATATCAGGTTACCTGGCGACCAGTCTTATTCGTGACAGAGAACAGAAATCGACCGCTCCAGCATTTTCTCTGTGGGAAAGGAAGGGAGGTAATCTGGAAGCAGAATGAAGCAGCTAAAAGAAAACAGGAAGTAATGTTGCTGGGATCCGACCAATCACAATGGCTCCTCAGATACTGCGACTTCTCTGACTGGCTCAGGAGTTAGCACTTTTGTAACAGAATGGAATGGATTGTGGAATTGGCACCTTGTTGAAGAATTCTGAGTTCTGTTTCTAACACTACTTGAGTTCACCAGCAGATGGCAGCATGTTTGACCTCAGTACTTTGATGCCAGGATCGTCTATAGCTATGCAAGTCACTTTATTTATAACAAAAAAAAAAAAAAGCATAAACTTGCCTGAATTCAAAGAAAGCAGGCTCCAAATAAAACTGCTTTATGGACCTTAAAACCCTAGCCTTATGGAGGTGTGCTCCAAACACATATCGCTTCAGAAGGCAGCTATGGTGAGAAGGCATCAGTTAAAACCAGTATTTAAAATGTAAACTGTGACCAGAGGTATCAGGTAGGGCTCCGCCCCCTGACCAAGAATCTGACCAATGGCTGAGCTGCCACATCCCTGGCATGGAGCTCACTGCTACAGTAACTGCTGCTCTCACAATATGGGGTGAGAGTTAGCCTTGAGATCTAAAAAAACGATTTACTAAAACAACCTAACAGCCTAAACATTATCAAAGGAGTGCTTACTAATGACTTTGTTGACTTGTGTAATATTTATCATACTGGACTACACTTACAAAAGTTACCCCTCTGCTGCAGACCTCATGGAGTATATGCATGAAAGCATCGGGTGACATGATTGGACTGCAGTCCACAGCCAATCAAAGGCAAGACGGTGAAAAGTGGGGAAAAGTCTCCGGGCAGACGCAGAGTTTGCGTGCTTCAGCGGAGGGGAGCGAGGAACCGCACTTCATCAGAGCGATTCTTCTGCAGCCAAACTGATGGAGCCCGAGGGAATTCCTCAGGGTGGGGGCAGGTCAGACAGGGCCGCCCAGGTGGAACAGGCAGACTCACGCCAACAGGGAGGGAGGCTGGCCGAGCTACGGGGATGGCAAGACCATGTTCACTTTCAAAGGATGGTTTCAGACAAGAGATGATAACTCGGCTGACCGCTGGTGGATTTGCTCAAAATCTTTCTTTGGATCCATAAGCACATTGTATTATGTTTATAACTGCTCTATCCCGGGTCAGTTTACCTGGCCAGTTTGCTGGGCTGGAGACAGGGGGTACAAATTCAGTGCTGGCAAAAACACAAATCAGGTTTGCTTTTTCCCCACCCAGCTCCGCACTGTCAATAACAGCCAACATAATCCGGATCTTCCCGCCAGCGGCTTCTTAAAAAAAGATTAAATGAGATTCAGCAGCAAACCACCCAAAATCTGCTGCTGAGACGGTTTGTACAGTACAATGCAACACTTCTCAGCTATCGGCTTAACGATAATACAAAAGCAATACAAGACAGACTCATCTCAATATTCATTAGTCAGAATCATTTTACCAGTCACAATGACAGCTGCACCCCGACAAACTCTCCTGTTTGGCAGTCTGCTGAGTGAAATGTGGGTCAGCCACAGACCTCTGGCCTCCACTGGCTCCCAGTGATCTGCAGCAGCTCACTGAGATGGCAGATTTTTTTGTTTTGTTTTCAAGGATTCATTTGAAATTGTTTTTGTGTGTGCATATCTGGGACTATTAAATTCAGTGTGGGAACGAGGGGTTCGCCAAGAAAAGCACGGCCGCTATTTTTACTCTGACACAAACCAATGCTCCCGCGGGTCTCATTTTGGCATACTACACAGTACAGCAAGACAGGGCAAGTGAAGCCAAGACAGTCTGACAGCGTTTTGGCCTCACACCTTTCAATTATTAAGGACATTCCTGGCCGTGCTCTAGATCTGTTTTTACCAAACAAAACTCAGCTCTTTTAGACCAGCCTTTGGGTGAAAGTTCAATATTTTGTGATGTCATAACAAATCCACTGAGGTCTGTGATGTCACAGAGAGAACAGCACTGTGTGATGTCACAGTAAGGCTTAGAATGGCAGCTGGCCAAAGGCTTCTTTTGGGAGCTGAACATCATCACAACTTAACAATTACTTACATAATAATTCCCCAGTAAAGAGCATTCGCTGTCACCGCCTGTGAGCCAAATTCACCATAGCTATACAAGCACGTAAATGCACATGCATTTACAATTAACTCTCCAGCTTCTCTCAGTAAACATTCTTTAGGAAGCTGAAGCTCTCAGAGGCGAACTAAATCCAATTCCCACAACCCGCTAGTGACTCGAATGAATTACTGAACTCCTAGTCACAACGATCATATTTCAAGTGTTCTGGCGACATTGCATGTTCAGAACAACATAATGCCTCTATGAAAATAAACAGACTGAAACAAAGTTTCCACAAAGAGCCGAGCAGATCTTCCATGTGGAAAAAAAGCACACTGACAGTAACACTACTTGCAATAACCTTTAACATACAATGACTTACAAGTAGAACCACTTGACTTTCAATACTGTTAAGGGAAAAATTTCCCACCCCATCAGTCTTCCTGAACACCACACAGAGACCCCTCTGAACACTTGGAAGGCAATCTAAGGCAATGTGTTGTGCAGGAAGATGCATATTTCAACAAACCAACCGTCTAAGTCTGCCCTAGGCAACCAAAGGCAGATTAAAGCGCTGGCGCTGTAGACAGATCAACACTATGCTAATAGGGACGCACAGGCACAGGCTCTCGTGCATTCGGCTTGTGAAAAGTTGTGCAACAAGCAAAACAAAAAAAGTCACATAATGTGTGAGCCTCAGAGCCCAGCTGCACTAGAGAAACGCTGCTGCTGGCCTCCTTACAGAGAGAGAGAGAGAGAGTGTGTGTGTGTGAGTGTGTGTGTGCTAACATGTATGTGGTCTATCCTCTCGTCTCAGAGGCAGCTTCAGGTCTTCTGGTCTGCCCTGTCAGAGACTCCATTTGGAGGGTCAGTTCAGTTCTGATACAGTATGGCAAAGGTCTGCAACAGGAGGTTATGATGGATACTTCCATTATTAAAAAAAAAAAAAAAAACACCATTTTTCTTGGTGTTTTTCTCTCCAGCGGGGTGGGTTAAGTAAGGCTCAGCTGAGCTATGCACTAGCATGTATTCTATCCTAGTTGTGCCTGCTTTTCAGTCTTAAAGTTGAATAAAAAAAAGTGCAAGAAAATTCAAGCCCAGGCAAGGAGCTGGCCCCTGTGCTAACTGGAGATAAAAGCTGAATGCTGGGGGCCCCTGTGCTTCTCAGAGCAGCTCTCAGGTGACCCTGAAAGCCCCTGCAAACGGGCACCTCCCCCAGCCTCAGGCGCCTGGATCCAGGCCACCGTTTCTCCAGTTCGGCTCTACCGTGCTATGGGATCGTTGTGAGATATGTAGTGCGAAATCTGTGAAAATTATCTTCATTAAAAATATACAAAACCATTTCTTACGAAGGTACAAAGTGTGAAAGAAGGCCTGGAGAAGAACTGACAGAACAGGTGAGGCCCTGTTTCGATCAGTTTGCTCAGAACAGAGCGGTGCTTCTCAGGCAGGTAGCACAGAGCTATGGACAGAGCAGCAGGGTGACTGTGTCGAAACAGCGTCCCCTACTGGCGTAACGAGAAACTGACCAACATAAACGCATCACATGGGACCACAGTAACATCAGAATGACTGGATATTTGCGGATATCTGAACCACCAACGCAAAACAGAAACATTAATAAATAAAATGGAATGTCCCACTTGTCTGGCACCTATTTTGGGCATTGCCCCGCCCCCTCCCACATCCCCGCTATACGCTGCTCTCTTCCCCGGCAGCGGCCACGCCCCCTCCCTCCCTGCTGCCCCTCCCCCTCCTGCCGGGGCCCAGGCAGGACCCCCGCACCGCCGTCGCCCAGCTGTACCCGGCGAAGGTGGGGCTGATGGGAAGGTACTGGAAGACCCGATGCCGACGCAGGAAGTCCATACCAAACGGGAGGTCATAAGAGCGCAGCCCCTCCAGCTCCGACCCCCCGGACCCGCGTTTCAGCTTCCGGATACCCCGCTCCTCCGGGGTACCTGGGGCAGGACGGAGAGCACCGGTTAAAACAAATACACCCCTCTGTGTGTGTCTTTATGTTTGAGCTTCATTCTCAACACGTTGCATGTTTCTAGCATGCTGAAATTGTAGCCCTGCCATTAAATTACATTATGGTATATATCATTATGATAAAACACAACTGAAGATCACGACTGGGAGAGGGAGAGAGAGAGTCAGGGAGAAGGACTACGTGTTATAAAGCACAGATGCAGGGGCAGGTGGAGACGCTCACCTGGTATAGTGTTATCCAGGACAAACGCCACAGACCCGCCCACAAACATGGCCGTCGTCAGGAGCACATTCAGAACCTGGTCAATACTGACAATGCCTTAGAGGGAGGAAGGGAGGGACGGAAACAGGGAGAGGACAAAATAGTCAAGCAAACAATTTTAATAGTAGATATTTTTTCATATCAATAGGGTCATTTCGTGGTTATTGTAAGACACACAGCAGGAACAGATACAGACTAATGGACTCTGCCCAGGTAGCTGGAAATGAAACTCATGAAAGGGTGGACCGTGCAGGTGAGCATTTCAAATGCGTGACCCCGACCAACTCACCTGTGACCAGCGGGTTCTGCCTCAGGTAGCTGGGCAGCATGAGGCCGAAGAAGATGGAGAAGCCGAGGACGAACAGGTTGCGGGAGGAGTTGAGGTCGATGAACTGCAGGTTGGAGAGGCCGACGGCGGTGATCATGCCGAACAGCGTGCAGAACAGCGCCCCCAGCACGGGGTCAGGCAGGGAGGCGAACAGCGCGCTGAACTTTCCCACCAGCCCCAGCAGCAGCATGAAGGCCGCCCCGTACTGGATCACCCGCCTGCTGCCCACCTGCACACAGCAGGGTCAAAGGTCAAAGGTTAACATGTTTTCAGTGGACGCAACTTGCTCTATGACGGAATGTTTTTTTTAATTACGGTATGGATTGCTTGTGTTCATAAGTTGTGCTATACCTTGGAGTAGGATAGCTTTGGTTCTTTAGTGATGCTGCATACATTCACCAGAGCGCCTTTGCCCTAATGCTCTGATTACTCTGGGTAAGTTTCCGCTAAATGATTGTAATGTAATGCAAGTGTCAAGGTCTGCATTTCCCACACTCCATTCAGTCAGCTGGGTATGCTTCTCATTTTGCGACCCTATCAGTGGCACGGTGGGGGTGCTGGTTACCTTGGTGATGCCCAGGACCCCGATGTTGGGGCTGGAGGAGGTGGAGCCGTTCCCCGTTCCGAACATGCCATCCAGCACACAGGACAGCCCCTCAATGAAGATCCCCCTGGGACAGGAGGCAGGAGGTCAGTTCTGTTTTTCATTTTTAAAGTGCATTAATGGGGGGCAGTAGTACCTGTTGATGGTGTGGATGGGGGAAGGGGGCAGTAGTACCTGTTGATGGTGTGAATGGGGGGAGGGGGCAGTAGTACCTGTTGATGGTGTGGATGGGGGAGGGGAGTAGTACCTGTTGATGGTGTGGATGGGGGAGGGGGCAGTAGTACCTGTTGATGGTGTGGATGGGGGGAGAGGGCAGTAGTACCTGTTGATGGTGTGGATGGGGGAGGGGGCAGTAGTACCTGTTGATGGTGTGGATGGGGGGAGGGGGCAGTAGTACCTGTTGATGGTGTGGATGGGGGAGGGGGCAGTAGTACCTGTTGATGGTGTGGATGGGGGAGGGGGCAGTAGTACCTGTTGATGGTGTGGATGGAGGGAGAGGGCAGTAGTACCTGTTGATAGCATGGATGGGGGGGGCGCGGCGGACAGGCGGGCGCAGGCGTAGTAATCTCCGATGGACTCGATGATGCTGGACACCACTGCGCTCATCATGCCGATCACCCCGGCGGCCGACACAGTGGGCAAGCCCCACTGAACTGTGGGTAAAATCAGACACACAGCCGCTAAGTCGCTAACTCACTCATACAGGGCTCAGCCAAAACCTACAGTGCAGGTATTCAGTCAGACACACAGCAAAGTGGAACACGAGGCTGGTGCTCACTAATAGAGCTGGGAGGATGAGGCTTCACCAAACCAGAGAAGGGGCGGAGACAGCAGTGACAGCCAATCACTGAGTCCTTTACTGATGAAAGCAATGCCTTTTGACTGGATCAAATGCACGTGACTCACAGGGGTAGGGCACTTTGAACCAGGGGGCGGCGGCCAGCACACCCTGCCGTGCGTCAGTGCGGGCATAGAATCCATACTGGTCTTTCTCCGGCGGAAAAATGTCCGTCACCGTGAAGATGAAACACAGCAGCCATGACACCAGGATCGCCATGATAATCTGAAACACACAGAGATAACACAAATGCTAGATTATCATGAATATAAACATTCATTTTAATTACATTCAAACTTGTTAAAAAAAACAACTTATTTGATATCTAATTACTGATATGTTTAATTGAGATTTAAGTTATCGAAATTACAGCATTGATACTGTAATTACAGTCAGATTGGATAAATGTATGATTGTTTTTCTTATTTGTTAGTCTAGCAACAGTTTCTATCAGTGTGTCTTTTTAGTAAAACATACTAGTTGAATGAACTGAACAGAGAGTGGGAGAAAGAGAGGGAAAGATGGAGGAAAGCCAGAAGATAAATGACCCAATAACAACTTGCAGACACGACAGAGTGATGGAGTGGCACACGGCACACTGCGGGAACCCTTGAGCCAAAAACATCATTACCATAAACCCAAAAATAACGAGGCTCAGACCCAAACACCACCGAGGCCCTGAACCCTAACGAGGCTCAGACCCAAACACCACCGAGGCCCTGAACCCTAACGAGGCTCAGACCCAAACACCACCGAGGCCCTGAACCCTAACGAGGCTCAGACCCAAACACCACCGAGGCCCTGAACCCTAACGAGGCTCAGACCCAAACACCACCGAGACCCTGAACCCTAACGGGGCTCAGACCCAAACACCACCGAGGCCCTGAACCCTAACGAGGCTCAGACCCAAACACCACCGAGGCCCTGAACCCTAACGAGGCTCAGACCCAAACACCACCGAGGCCCTGAACCCTAACGAGGCTCAGACCCAAACACCACCGAGGCCCTGAACCCTAAGGAGGCTCAGACCCAAACACCACCGAGGCCCTGTTCCCTAACGAGGCTCAGACCCAAACACCACCGAGGCCCTGAACCCTAACGAGGCTCAGACCCAAACACCACCGAGGCCCTGAACCCTAACGAGGCTCAGACCCAAACACCACCGAGGCCCTGAACCCTAACGAGGCTCAGACCCAAACACCACCGAGGCCCTGAACCCTAACGAGGCTCAGACCCAAACACCACCGAGACCCTGAACCCTAACGGGCTCAGACCCAAACACCACCGAGACCCTGAACCCTAACGAGGCTCAGACCCAAACACCACCGAGGCCCTGAACCCTAACGAGGCTCAGACCCAAACACCACCGAGGCCCTGAACCCTAACGAGGCTCAGACCCAAACACCACCGAGGCCCTGAACCCTAACGAGGCTCAGACCCAAACACCACCGAGGCCCTGTACCCTAACGGGGCTCAGACCCAAACACCACCGAGGCCCTGTACCCTAACGAGGCTCAGACCCAAACACCACCGAGGCCCTGAACCCTAACGAGGCTCAGACCCAAACACCACCGAGGCCCTGAACCCTAACGAGGCTCAGACCCAAACACCACCGAGGCCCTGAACCCTAAGGAGGCTCAGACCCAAACACCACCGAGGCCCTGAACCCTAACGGGCTCAGACCCAAACACCACCGAGGCCCTGAACCTAACGAGGCTCAGACCCAAACACCACCGAGGCCCTGTACCCTAACGGGGCTCAGACCCAAACACCACCGAGGCCCTGAACCCTAACGAGGCTCAGACCCAAACACCACCGAGGCCCTGAACCCTAACGAGGCTCAGACCCAAACACCACCGAGGCCCTGTACCCCTAACGAGGCTCAGACCCAAACACCACCGAGGCCCTGAACCCTAACGAGGCTCAGACCCAAACACCACCGAGGCCCTGAACCCTAACGAGGCTCAGACCCAAACACCACCGAGGCCCTGTACCCTAACGAGTCTTGGATCGCGTCCGTGTCTCTCACCGGAAACATCTTGAAGAGCTGCAGGCGGTAGGATGTCCAGCCCTTCTTGGCCCTGTAGACGGGGAGGGGAAGCTGCACGTTTCGAGCGTACTGAGAGAACAGCAGCACCAGGAATATGGTCCTGTGGGGGAAGGGGGGGGTGTGAAGGAGAGTTAGCGGTCACCTCCATCAGCTCATGTTATTATCATTTACTCACACATTGGTGGACAAACTTAAATCCTTGGACACTCTGAACCAGAACAAGTTAATTGTGTGGTTACCATAATGTATGTAAAAGCTTAATCATGTTGTCTTGGTTTCAAGCACTGCTACTATAATGTGCATGCATTTAGTTAGCCTGTGGCTTGGAATAACAGCATGGACCTCAAAGCCAGAATGGAAACCATTATAAATGCACAATAATGATCCTGAAACTATGAATGTGGTTTATGAAAAACACCCAGGAACTGAGCTAGTGTGCTCACCACAGTGTACATTAAATAAGAATGCTGTGGCTGGGATTGTGTGATAACCGTAATGTGTGTAAAAGCGTGCCCCAGAGAGTGTGAGAGTGTTATGACCGTAATGTGTGTAAAAGTGTGCCCCAGAGAGTGTGAGAGTGTTATGACCGTAATGTGTGTAAAAGCGTGCCCCAGACAGCGTGAGAGTGTTATGACCGTAATGTGTGTAACAGCGTGCCCCAGCAGCATGTGAGTGATATGACCATAATGTGTGTAAAAGTGTGCCCCAGAGAGTGTGAGAGTGTTATGACCGTAATGTGTGTAAAAGCGTGCCCCAGACAGCATGAGAGTGATATGACCGTAATGTGTGTAAAAGCATGCCCCAGAGAGTGTGAGAGTGTTATGACCGTAATGTGTGTAAAAGTGTGCCCCAGAGAGTGTGAGAGTGTTATGACCGTAATGTGTGTAAAAGCGTGCCCCGTGTCCCACTCACAGCATGGCGATGCCCCAGTGTTTGCCTGCTCTCTCCCCGGCGGCCTGGAAGCCCGAGAGGCCAATGAGGGCCACGGTAGGGGTGATGGTGAGGGGCCCGATGTATTTGAGCAGCACCCCTGGGAGCCCCAGGGCCCCGATACACACCTCGATCAGGGACGACACGATGATGGCACCCTGGATCTGCGACAGAGGGAAGAGGGGGTAGGTCACACTCAACGGGGGTGCGTGAGCCTCCAAAAACAACCCAGTGGTTTCTCTGCCTTTCCTGTTCCAAAACCAAAGATGCCCTGACTGACACCCTTGGCCCCTCCCTCCCTCCTTCACCTCCCTCCCTCCCTCACCCCCTCCCTCCTTCCCTCCCTCCCACCGCCTCCTCCCTCTCCCTCCCTCTCTCCCTCACCTCCCTCCCTCCCTCCCTCCCTCCCTCCCTCCCTCCCTCCCTCCCCCCTCCCTCCCTCCCTCCCTCCCTCCCTCCTCACCCTCCCTCCCTCCCTCCCTCCCTCCCTCCCCCCTCCCTCCCTCCCTCCCTCCCTCCCTCACCTCTCTGATCCGTGGGTGCCAGATGTGTTCTGTGTGCAGGAGCTCAGTGCTGTTTAACAGCGGGATGGCTGAGAATGGGAAGGAAGGAAGGAGAGAAAGAGGAAGAAAGAACGAGAGAAAGAGTTTAAAATTCACCCACTCTGTTTCCCCAGATCCTCTGCTGTGTGTGTGTGTGTTTGTGTGTGTTTGCACCTGTGCATGTGTCTGTGTGAGAGAGAGAGAGAGAGAGAGAGAGTGTGTGTGTGTGTGTGTGTGTGTGTGTGTGTGTGTGTGTGATGTACCTGTGGAGTTGCACTTCCATTTGTCCAGAGACAGGATGGCACGGGCCGGTGCAAGGAATGCAAACGCACTGGCCTGGAACAGGGGCAGCCTGGGAGAGAGAGAGAGAGAGAATGAGGGAGAGAGAGAGAGAGAGAGAGAGAGAAAATGAGGGAGAGAGAGAGAGAGAGAGAGAGAGGGAGGGGGAGAGAGAGAGACAGAGGGAGAGGGAGGGAGAGAGAGAGGGAGAGAGAGAGAGAGAATGAGGGAGAGAGAGAGAGAGAGAGAGAGAGAGACAGGGAGAGAGAGAGAGAGGGAGAGAGAGAGAGAATGAGGGAGAGAGAGAGAGAGAGAGAGAATGAGGGAGAGAGAGAGAGACAGGGAGAGAGAGAGAGAGAGGAGAGAGAGAGAGAATGAGGGAGAGAGAGAGAGAGAGGGAGGAGAGAGAGAGAGAGGGAGAGAGAGAGAGAGAGAGAGAGAGGGAGGGGGAGAGAGAGAGAGAGAGAGAGAGAATGAGGGAGAGAGAGAGAGAGAGAGAGAGAGAATGAGGGAGAGAGAGAGAGAGAGAGAGGAGGGAGGGAGAGGGAGAGAGAGAGAGAGAGAGAGAGAGAGAGAGGGAGGGAGGGAGAGGGAGAGGAGAGGGAGAGGGAGAATAAGGGGAACATTACTTTAAAAGAAATAAAATCAATGCTCATTTTCCTCCCCAAATAATCTGGGAATTTTCATATTCATTTTAAAATCTCAACATCATACACACTGTAAACATTTTGATGCAAGAAAAGCAAAATCCTTGTGATTTGAACTGGTACACCAGTTTAAAAAAACTGGCCCCAAAAAAAGAATCTGAATTTTTCAGGGAAAAAAAAATAAAAAAATCAGTAAAAAGTGAAAAGAATGAGCCTCGTGTAACACTGATCACTGTGCACATTCATTCTGGTATGACCTGCTGTGCTGGTCAGCTCTCCCTCTCTCCCTCACTCATTCAACACTCCGCACTGCAACACTGCAGTTCTGCCACATGGTGTCGCCATTCACTGCAGCAGAGGTGAAATCCCGTTGGCATGGCTACGGCTGAGACGAGATCAATGGAGGGAGGAGGTCACGGGAGAGAGCCTGCGGCTCCAAGCGGCTCTGATCCAGCCAGCCCTCGGTCAGAGCCCTGCGAATCAGAGCAGGGCTGAGTCTGTGAATCAGAGCTCTGTGAATCAGAGCAGAACTGAGTCTCTGTGAATCAGAGCTCTGTGAATCAAAGCAGGACTGAGTCTGAATCAGAGGTCTGTGAATCAGAGCAGGACTGAGTCTGTGAATCAGAGCTCTGTGAATCAGAGCAGAACTGAGTCTCTGTGAATCAGGGTTCTGTGAATCAAAGCAGGACTGAGTCTGTGAATCAGAGCAGGACTGAGTCTGTGAATCAAAGCAGGACTGAGTCTGAATCAGAGGTCTGTGAATCAGAGCAGGACTGAGTCTGTGAATCAGAGCTCTGTGAATCAGAGCAGAACTGAGTCTCTGTGAATCAGAGTTCTGTGAATCAAAGCAGGACTGAGTCTGTGAATCAAAGCAGGACTGAGTCTGAATCAGAGGTCTGTGAATCAGAGCTCTGTGTGATTGCGCTGTCCCAATGGGCCCTTCAGGACCCCCAAAGGCAGTGCTGAAAACAGCCTTCAGAAGGAAAAAAGGGGAAGGGTAATTATGCGGCAACGACAAAGAGGAACAACTGAAGTTTCACTGCGAGGAAATTGAAGTAAAAACACATTTTCTGCTGTCAGGCATGAAACCGCCGTCTGAACACGTGGGAATGTTTCTACTCTCGTTTCGCAGTTTATGCTGAACAGACAGCACGTGGGACGGATTAAAAACCCCAGACAACGCACCCCTGTATCCGGCATCGCCCTCTCTCTCCCGCACAGACGACCCCCTCCTTTAATGTCACGCCCCCCAGGGGCCACCGGGGGGAAGGGGGATGTACTCAGGAAATGTGCAGTCAAGCACGAGGGAACTCTATTTTGGGTGTGGAAGTACAGAGGACAGGATCTGACCCAAACGACACAACCTCTGAGGTCACCCAGCCTGCCAGACCGAGTCACCCAAGAGGACCTGCTCTCCACCAGACTGTCCAAAGTCCAAACCATATCTCTCCTTCCCTCCCTCTCTCCTTCCCTCTCTCCCTCCCTCTCTCCTTCGCTCTCTCCATCATCTCACACCTGCTAAAATTACATTCCCAGCTCCATTACATGGTCCGCTGCGTAGACATAACAAGCACACTAACAGCAGGAGAAAGGCTGATCTGGGGTCAGCCCCCGCTACCCTTTCAGCACTAGTGTTCCACCTGTTACCTGGCCAAGCACCTGTACTCAGGATGGGGTCCTCGATCCCAGGTCTGGAGAACCGTGAGGACCTGCTGCTTTCGGTTTGCACCTTAAATTCCACAGCCAGTGCGGATCCAAGAAACCAGAGGACGCCAGTTAGCTGTGCAGTCAGCGGTTTTAAAACGATCAATTAGGCGCCACAAACAAACGTCCACCCTGCAGGGTTTCAGGAACAGGGGTGGGGGTGCCAACTGGGTAAAGGATGGGGTGCAACTAATAAGTCTTGCCGATGTCTCATTTCATGGCATTGGGTGTTTTGGTGGTTGGACGGAACGGAACGGAACCCCCCCTCCACCCCACCCATTATGAACTAATGAGAATCCGAGTTAATGAAGGTGGGGTTTGTGCCTCTGACCTCCTGTTCTCCACAGGACCAAACTTAAGGCTGGTGCCACACGCTCTCTCCCTGTACACAGTCCCTGACGCAGTAAACCCGGCACACCCTGCTCTTTACTGGATCACCACACATCACAGGCTCCATACATAATCAGCTCTCTTTCACAACCAGTGGAAATTAGGTAATGGCAAATTTTAAAATTCTTTTTAAAAAAATTGGGGTTTTTGGCTGCATCTTCTAGGACTTCCCACTGTTTTTCCACATCTACAATGACATTATGAGAAACAGGCAGTGATGCCATTGTTCGAATTTCTTCTGTTTCTACTTCCTGACCACCTGTTACATTTAAAATGGGCCTTTTTGCATATAAACATGTCAGCTAGGCTCATCATTTACCTACAGTCTACAGAGTATCCAGCACTGCCGCAGGTCAGGACTACAGCACTCTATGGGTCTCTGCTCTTACACATCAGCCCTAGCATGGCAGCCCATTTGCAGCTAATGGGTGTGTGACCTTCGGCCTGCATCACTCAGCTCTACCGGGAAAGGTTAAGGGTGGTGGAGACCAGAGCAGGGAAGTGAGGCGATACGATATGACTCTGTGTCATATCATTACTGATATCACACCTCCCTTTGCATATTCCCCTTCCTGTAACCTCAACCGCTGCTCTGTGAGTCTGACTGAGCGACTGCATCCCACAGACTCAGGAGGGGGAAGCTATGCGGATGGAACGCTGCCAAGTCATGTGACCGCCCGCCCACGCCTCTTTCCACACGGCAGATTCACCACCAATCACATGCCCTACGCTGATGGAGGAGCACAGAGTTAACGTACGATTGGTTCATCCATTCTGCAGGATCCATGCCTGCCAGCAGAGGCCGCTAGAGAGCAACAAGAATGACTTTGACAAACAATGACTGAGCCTCGTCAGGGAACAGGTCAAACAGGTGCTTTTTCTCTGGGAGCTAGCAACTGATGTATGGTTTATTACCAACACGACCTTCAAGAACGCACTGTGTGACACACACACGCGCGCACACACACACACACACACACACACACACCTGCAGACTCATAGTTAAGAGGTTGATAAGTGGGGCCGTAATGGTAGTGGATGACGTGGCAGCCACCCTGTCCCTGTCTGTTGATAAACATCGCAAATGATAAATGTTGTTTTCGACCTCATGCAGCTTAATGGTTGCTCCTTTCCTGTTTTTTTAATGGGACTGAGATGGAGGAAGTGGTTGCTAGGGAAACGAACGACGCAAATAGCTTGTTTTTACGAACGCGAGACACTTGTCACGGTCCCTCAGAGCAGTCGTTTGACATCAAAAGCATCGGGCCAGACCTCAGAGGGGGCTGCACGACGTCGGAGTAAAACAGGAATTCATTAAAAAATGGGAAAATAATTCCTGACTGGACAGCGAGCGTCTGGAATGAGTGCACACTGATGACATCACCCCCTTGTTGCCACATGGCAACAGGAGCGCAGTCTCTCACATGGGCCCCAGTATGCAGCGTCTCTTTAACCTGCTCGGCATTCTGGGATTTCCACCTCACTGCTGCCCACAGCATTTTCCTGTGGTCCTTACAAGTGCTAAATACGTTACACTTTGAGGTCATCAACTCAAAAGCGAACTCATCCTAACACACTGTGTATGTAGGCTGTTCAGTCATTGGCTGGCAGGCTGGCTTTACAGCATTCATCCAGCCCCACCCCTGGCCCCGCGCTCGTACCGGCAGCCCAGCGTGGTCTGCAGCAGGGTGGTGATGCCCACGCAGAAGAAGATGGTGCCGATGAGCTGGCTGGTGGCCCACTGGTCAAACCCCACACACATGGCCTCCACCAGCAGGAAGGGCACCGCGATCGTCCCACTGAAACACGTCAGGTAATGCTGCAGGGGCAGAGGAAGGCAGTCAGGGACAGGTGTGTGTGTGTAAGTGTGTGTGTGTGTGTGTGTATGTGTGTGTGTGCGCATGTGTGTGCGCATGTGTGTGCGTGTGTGTGAGAGAGAGTGTGTGTGTAAGTGAGTATGTGTACCTGTGCATGCCTCACACACTCACCTGTAGGCCCAGGAAAACACAGAGGTACCAGGGCGGAGTGTCCTCGATGGTGTAGATCATGTCCATCCGCTGAGTGTCCTGGTCGTCTGTGCTGTCCACCGTCTCAGAGAGAGAGCTCTACACAGAGAGAGAGAGAGAGAGAGAGAGAGAGAGAGCGCAGAGGTGAAAGGGTTGTTTTCATGGAGACCGCTACAGATGGAGGGCGATAATAAAGAGGAGACACACATACACACACTTACATGAAGATGCACTGTCAAAGTAGTTGAATACACAGACAAGAGTATGCAGACTTGGTTACCCAATGAAACACTCACACACTCAGTTAAAAGGACAACGCAGTGATGCGCATCCTCCAGGGTTTGAGTATTCTGAAGCTGTGAAACGTTCTCTTCCCAGCGGTCAGATCTTAACGAGATACTGGAGACCATCATGATCTGGTATCACCATTTCTATTTTTAATGCAGTTATACAAAAACCAAAAGCCATGGGAGAGAGAGGGAAAAGAAGAGAGATGCAGAAAGAGAGGAGGGAGGAGAGAAAATGTGAGAGAACAGAACCGAGGCGGTGGTGTAGAATAAATGAGCCAGGCACTAATTTTGGGGTGTCAGTCATTACGCCCCCTAAACACATTGCAGCCCCAGAGAGGGGCGTCTGGGTTACATCCTACACAACGTCACTCCAAACAGCCCCAGAAGGAGACCGGCGCATTTATCTGCATCCCTGTAAAACGAAAGGAAAGTAACGGTTTGCAGTCCTCACAGACCGGAGAGGAAACAAACCAATCCTCAGGAGGAGAAAGCAGAGTCAGCATTTCCAGCCGTCTAAAAATAAAGAGAATGTTTGGTGTCCTGAGGTGAGGGTGTTTTGGCGGGTCACTGTGGCGGTGTACAGGCAGAGAGCAGAGGCGCGCCCCTCCCTGACTGCGTCCTGGAAAAGTACTGAGTCACAGCCTGACCATGACCAGGCAGGCACCCTCATATCTGGGGTTACGGCACTCTGCTAGCATTAGCATGCTGTGTGTTATCTTTCCCTTGGTTCTCCTTACGTGGACAGGCGTAAGTGCACCTTACGTATATGCTAAAAAAATAAACCGTCTTTGTAATGTTTTGCAGACCATGTTGGACCTTGGGTCGGTAAAGTCATCAAGTCTGCACCAGAACTGTGAGAGCAAAAACCCTGAAGCAAGGCTAGCTGAGAGAAGCTGTGGTTTACCGGCTGGCTGAGACCTTACCTGCAGAAATCTGAGTGCAGCTTGGCCAATCACATCTTTATCGACCGATAGAACAACCTCAGTGGTGATTGGTGGATACTTTCAAACCGGGCTGTTCTTTTTTTTGTAATACCCATTGCAACAGCAAGCATAGCCTGAGAGTATCCACCAGTGTGCTGCCTGACTGTCCCAGGTTTGCATGTGCGAGAGAGCACCATGACTGCAAAACCCCTGCTTAAGCATCTCCTGGCAGTTCACAGGGAAATCCACAGATCTCTATATCACACGGCTGTGCCAGCCAGATTGCCGGTGAGTGGCTTCGGCCCATCCAAGCGCAGCTCGGCTGCATCAAAGCACACCGTGGGCGGAGAACAGCATGTGTCCCCACACAGGTGTGTGGTATTTCACATTCCCATGATGCACTGCTATGAGGTTCCTGCATGCTATCTAAGCGGTCAGCATGGTGTGGGGTACACTGTCCCAGCGGTCAGTGTGGTGTCGGGTGCGCTGCGGTTCTCTCACCTTCTCTGCAGCCTGGATCTCCTTGGTGTAAATGGCCATGAGCTGCGATTCTTCAGTGTCCTGTTCTGGGCTGGACTGGGCAACCCCGTTAACCACCACCTGTACAGGGATACACACACACACAGGGCAGGCGTGTGAAAGATGCTGACACCTGTACTGAGAGAGACACCGAGACGATTCCAGAGCGGTGAGAAGCCTTCGTCTCAAAAGTAACATGATGTTGATAAAGTGTGAAGCCTAAATCTGGAGCATGGTTCATGTCCAGAACCACCAGAGAGGGGGGAGCCAGCTGGGCCAGGCCCACCACAGCGGGGGGAACCAGACCTGGGCCAGACCCGGCTGAGCCAGGAGCCAGACTCAGCACGGCCGTGTGCGAGACACTGACCCGGGGAGGGAGGGGGGCAGGGGCCACAGGCCCCAAAACCCCACTCACAAAGGAGTAACAGTGAAACACAACCTTTTCTGCTCCCTCCCTTTCTTATATAACCCAGCAGGTGGTGGCCAAACTGGACCTGCAGCACTGCAGGGTAAGACTGGGCTGATTTTACCTACAAACAGACAACCCATTCAGGTGCAAGAAAACAGGTGGGGCGAGGTAACAGTGCCTGTAATCAGCTGTGTTAATGAAGAAATTACGTGGCTAGTCCCCCCAGGGTGGAGAGAGAGAGAGAGAGAGAGAGGACAGAAAGAAGGGAAGGACAGGATGGAAAGATGCTCACTCATTCCTGCTAGGTCTTAATCCCTCTCTCTCTCTCTAACAAAAGAAACGTTCAGAAGAGAGGGCCAGGGAAAGAAAAAAGGACAGAGGAGAATGGAAAGGTCAGCGAGGGAGGCGGATGGGTGGACGGAGGAGAAAAGTGAGAGGTGGAAAGAGAGAGAGATGAAAGATAGTTTTGTTGCCTGGTTTTGCTTTTTTCAGTTTGTTCCTCCTCCTCACTAAGAATATAAAGAACAGACTAAACTGAAAAACCCGAAAATGGTGTGAAAGGTGAGGGGCAGTCTGAAAAGACAAACAGGAGGTCTCCTCGACCTCTCACCTTTCCGACCCACGCTCTGATAAGGCCTTGGCGAGTGACGCGAAGGGCACAGTGTGAAGTGAAGGATGCTGGGAAGTGAGTCAGGCCTGTTATGTCTGTCTCTCATCGGTTCCCATGAGAAACAGGGGGTGTCCTTGTGTTCGGGGTGGGGGTGGATGTGCTGTCAATATTTTTAAAAGGAGTAGGGGATGTTTGTCTGCCCCTGAAAGAAATCGGGGATGGAGCTTGCTAGCCTTGTGTGCGGGGCTAACACCTCCCTGCTATGAGCCTGACAGACTCTGAGGTGGGAAGGAGACGAGCAGCAGGTGGGCGTTCTGAGCTCATTGTGACATCACAAAGGCAGTAAAGGGGCAGGGATCAGACGCCTCCCCTGTCAGTACGCACGGAACACGCATGTGTGAACCTGAGTCACTACCAACAGCCTGAGGCGGGCTGCAGTGTGTCCCTGTGATTACAGACAACTCTGAGGGAGGTGTGTGTGTGTGTGAGAGAGAGTGTGTGTGTGTGTGTGTGTGTGTGTGTGTGTGTGTGTGTGTGAGGTCTATGTGGGCGTGTCTGTATGTGGGGGAGTGTGTGAGCATGTGTGGTCTATGGACTCGGTGTGTGTAGACAAACAGGCACACACATGCAGTACTCACAGGTATGGGGTAAAAGTCCTCGTTGTGTTTGGTCTCCTCCTCATATTTCCCTCCATCCCCCGCTGAGTCCATAGATTTGGAGGTAGTGTTCTTTCCCACACCCATGTCCACCTCTAGTCTATGGTCTGTTTTTCTCTCTCTCTCTCTCTCCCGCCTTCTTCCACAGGCTCTCTTGTCCTCGTGTGCGTTCAGTGAAACTCAGTCTTCCTCGCTCACTCAGCAGGTCACATGACCCATGGACAGAGCACCAAGTTCACCTGAAGGAAGGAGGAAGACGGATCACAATGGGAAGAGTGTGCAGTGTTCCAAACGCAGGCTCGGTTTCCTGGGTAAACAAAAAAACCCTTCTAACTTTTTTAGTCTGATACATGAATAGAGAGTTTGCATTATCGGTTTTTTAATGCATCATGGGTCTGTAACAAATATATGCATTGAAAGAAACATAAAACTACAGGCTTCCAGTAAAATGTCACAATCAGTACATTAGGCAATAGGCGGGGAGTGTTCTCCACATGCATGTCTTTGTTCTTAATGCTTCAGCAACACAAGACTCTGCCGTCATGCAGATAAAGTGTGTGTGCATTTGAATGTGAAAGCGGTGAAAGAGCAGAGTGAGGGAAGGTGGGCGTCTCTCAGCAGGGGCTGCACTTCAGTGCTGTGGAGTCCCACACAGTCTTCTCACTTCTGCCCCCCTCCTCTTTCACATTTCACCCATATTTAATCTGAAACCGGAGTGTCTGATTTGTGGGGGTACAGGTTCTTTCCATCCAGGACAGTGCAGGCAAACTGGAGTGTGAAAGGATCACTCTGCTGAGCTTTGCATAACTGCGCAGCTCTTCGCAGACATGCAAGGCCACATCAAACAGAGAGTCAGAAAGAGAGAGTGCTGGAGATGCAAAGGTAGAGAGTTTGGAGGGAGAGGGGAAGCAATGTACGTGATGTCAATATCAAATCTCTGATCAGTCAGGATGTGACATCACAATGTGCTTGAGCTGCGCCCCTCCCCTTCCTCCTCACAGAGATAATGTACCGCAGAACAAATGAGCTCCACATTCTGTGCCTGTTATTTTACTGCATTCATTTACCTTTACCTGTGAAATTCCCCCAAAATAAGGAGTATTTCCTCTTTTATGAATATGTCCATTAAAAGGGCGTTATTTACTGGGAATAACCAATAAATCAGAGATTTAAGAAGCTATTATAACCTGAGGAATCCTCACACACACGTTTGGCAAGGGGATTTTTACAAAAAAACCTCCAGGACAGACAATCCTGTTTCAAACGCCAGGAAAAACCCCAGGAAAAGGAGGGCGGCTGCATTTGTGAACACGGAACAAAAATGACAGAAATACACGAGATGAAAGTCAAGAGATGGAGAGAACAGGAGAAAACAGAGAGAAACGGAGGACAGAAAGAGAGTGAGAGCGAGCAGGAGAGAGAGCCAGACAGATGGAAACTGGCTAATGACCAGCAGCCTCTGAACAGATAACATCCAGCCAAAACCAGGGCAACTCCATTATAAGGCCAGACACAGTTAAACACATCACTCACTGACACGGACAAACACAAACACAAACACAAAGCATGACTGCGTGTGCCGCCTTGTGCTTAGCAGAGAGTACACCACGGCAGACCACCGGAGCCGGGTCAGAACCCTAAAACACAGGGGAGCAGACAGAGCACTGTCTCTGACAGCGCTGACCAATCAGAAGAGGTGAAGACAGAACTGAACTTCCTCACCAAACAGTTTGGGTTTCCTCTTTAAAATGATGAAATGAGTCTGGCTTGGGCATTACATCCTATGAGAGATGGACTCAAATAAAAAGAAAACAACAAAAGACCCGTTCCATCTCTGCTACCGCTCTACTTTACAGTCATGTCCCTTTCCAAAGACATTTTCTGTTTGATCCGATTTGTTTTTGAGTTTCATTTTCTAAAATATTTGGGCAGCTCCTCCTACTGCAACTCGTGGCCTGCTAATGAAGACTGTGTGTGTGTGTGTCCCCGAGAGACGCTCTGTCTGTCTGTCTCTCTCTCGCTATCTGTCAAAACTCACTGTCTGTCCGTCTCGCTGTCTGTGAAAACTCACTGTCTGTCTGTCTGTCTCTCTGTCTCTCTCTGCCTGTCTGTCTCTCTGTCTCTCTCTGCCTGTCTGTCTCTCTGTCTCTCTCTGTCTGTCTCTCTGTCTCTCTCTGCCTGTCTGTCTCTCTGTCTCTCTGCCTGTCTGTCTGTCTGTCTGTCTGTCTGTCTCTCTGTCTCTCTCTGCCTGTCTATTGTACAGACATAAACCTGTTGATGCAAAATGCTGACAAAGGGCTGTTTAAAACAAAAGAAAAGGTGAAAAAACCAGAGAGAGGGGGAGAGAGAGAGGGAGAGAAAGTGATAAGACAGAGAGAGACTGAGTGGAGGAGAGAGAGAGAGAAACCGAGAGACTGAAAGAGGTACACATAAACACATACATATATATTCAAAAGTGCCAATAAAGCATTCGTGTTACTCTGAAAGCTGAAGTGAAAAAGAGGAAAAGGTGTTTTGTGAAAGAAAGGCAGTGATAGTGAATGCAGATGTGTGCAGAAAACTTCCACTCGTCACATGAGAGATTTTCCATTTTCAGCACAGACGCACTGACACCAGCCCTTCCCCATATTGCAGCACACAGTCAGTGGAGTCAGAGCACATTACAAAAGCACTGAAACTGCCCAGTGCTCCTCCACACTCACCCAGGGAATGGTTACAGCTGGCCCGCATTCGAGCCCCGCTCACCTGGTCATGAGGATCTGCTGTGTTCAGGTACCTGCCTGCCGGAGCACCACTTTTGGGTCATGGGTCATAGTTTCAAACTGACCACACCAGCTCAGTCAACATAGACTGGTGGAGAGGAGCCATGCGTGGGAAAGCCTGGTACCTCGTACCACTGCCTACACTGTCACAGTGGGCCTCACTGCTGCCCCCTACAGGAGATGGCCCACACTTGCAGTTTTAATAAATGTGCAAGATCACACATTGGTTAACAGGTTCAGACTCCAGCTGGTGCACTCTCTGATGATGTCATAATTACTCCCTGTCATTAGCCCCCATTGTGGGGCCAGCCTCTGCCATCTGCAGACCCTCACAAACCCCCACACCGTAAAGCTAACACTGAAGCAGCAGCAGGCCCTATCATCACAGGCTACCGTCAGGATTCACTTCCATTTCTCATCATCTGACTGCAGAACACACAAGCTTGTGAAAGTATTTGCCTTCTGCAGGTGTTTGCTTGACGGTGGTAGTCAGGTGTGATGGTTAGGGAGACGTGCATTGATGGACATGTGTGTGTGTGTATGTTCACGATTTTAGTGCAGTAATCTCTGTGTATCCTAGCCAGTGTTTGTATATCTGAGTGGGGCTGAATCAGACAGAACTGCAAGCTGAGAGGGATCTTTCACAGTGAGTGTGCATTTGTGTAACTGTGTATGTGTATGTACTTTCCTATGTAAACTGTTTGGTTTTTCTGTGAGCTGAGGAAGTTTGGGAAGAGCACAGCTGAAGCGGGCAGAGAAGTGTGTGTGCGTGTGGAACAGTTTTATCAGAGAAGTGTGTGTGTGTGTGTGTGTGTGTGTGTGTGCGTGTGGAACAGTTTTATCAGAGAAGTGTGTGTGTGTGTGTGTGTGTGTGTGCGTGTGGAACAGTTTTATCTGCCTGATTAAGCCTCTTTTCCAGGATCCAGTATGACCGCAGCAAATAAAAACCATCATTAAATAACACCATTACACAGATAGAATGTGCCAATTATGGCGGTTTTTTTATCATGGTGATTAAAATCAGCTCATTTCAAACCCTCAAAACACCCAGCCCAGCCTTCAGGCTCTCAGCAGCACTGAAAATAATGACTAACGGTCCGATGTTGCCATAACCAAAAACAGGGATTCCTGTTACAAACCAAAAAACCTACACAGTCACACTCAATAAGTCACACACACGCATGTAAGCGAGCGCGCACACTGGCACACACAATGCACAGACACAATGCTCCCTAATGCCAGGGGCGTTCCTCTGGATGTGTAGGGTCAAAATCACTCAGAGACGGGAGAGAATAAAGGGAGTACAGCATGAAAACCAAAATGGATGCACTGTACCTGATCATTACCTCAAACAACCAGGGTCTCGCATCTCAATACCCGCGGTAAGGTAGTAATGCTTTAAAAGGATATAATTACCCACTCCTCTCAAACACAAATCCACATCCCTGACCAGCAGGGGAAGCGGCATGTGCTCTGAATTCCGTTTCCCGAGCGGTGTGGATTAGTGTTGCTATATCTTAAACAAGCAAGCAGGAACAAAAACTCATGATAAATGAGCGGTCTGTTCCAGACACTGTAGATTTGTGTGTTGCTCCCTGCGATCTCATTTTCGCTGACCTATATGGTTGAAAGGGTTCGCCGCTGCGCTTAAGACCTGTGGAAATGGCGTGTCCTTTCGCTCGACGGCCCTGAGCTGAGAGGAGAGCGGGACGCTTCTCAGAAAGATTACGCATTCAATCTCCTCCCCGGGATACCACCTTTCAGCACCGGCTCCTAAAACATTCCTCTCCGCATCTAATTCACAGAAATATTTATTCAATTACCTCACACCGCGGGGTCCGCCAGATTACGGTGCGCCGCAGCCTCGTAACCGTGGCGACATAGAGCGCTGCCGCCAGACTCCCTGCGCGGCGCAAAGTGGGGCCGGCTACGTGCGCCCCGCTGGCACCCCCATTATGACAGTAATCCTGTTAGAGTTGCCGCGCTCGGCGCCCTTTTCCGCCGTTCACAAGCCCAGGTCAGCCCAGACACGCAGCACATAAACCCGCACACAGGGTGCGAGCGCACACGGCACACCACACCTCCCTGACTCCTGCACTACGTGACCATGCCATGCAACGGCACACAACAAAGCGGGGATTTGATCAAAGCCGTTTAAAGTTGGTAAGTACGGTTTATTGGGGTTCCTACAATTCTCAAACGCTAATCGCACTCTGAGGGGAAAAAAGGTTCCATAACAAACCTTACAGGTCCCAGCAGGACAAATGAAGAGCTTTAAAAGGTGATAGAACAAACTCTTCATGCAGAAGATGACCTTCAATGAAAAATTACCATTTTTAGGAGCAATTTGTTTGCCTTTAGGTGTTTTCATTAAAGGAAGTCGATCTCTTGGTCAGGTTCATTCTAAAAAAGACATGTCAATCTCATTGTGGATAAAAAATGAAACAGAATTAAAAAAGCATAACAGTGATAACACTCACATGTCGAAGTACAGGGCTCCCGAACGCAGACTGGTTCTCTGGGGAGGAAGTTGGCTATCTCTTATTGATCACTGATTACCGCTTCCTCCCATTCAGCAGGGCGCACACTCAGATTGAGGGACTGTTTTATTTGTTAAAGGAATTCTGAAGCCATTTGGTCTACTTACCATGAGTACAGCAACCCACAAGGGCTATTTTAAGACCTAGCATTCCAGGTGTGGTTTTTTTTTTCCCCAAACTGTTCTGCTGGGCTGCTCTGCTCTTGGTAGAAAGACAAAATTGGTTTAAATACTAAAATGTCAGACTATCTCTTTAAGGTATCTGCTCAGTTTTATTTTCGGGTGGAATTTCTGTAGGAGGAGATTCTTCACCCAGCACACAATGTTGGCTCCGCAAAGTGGGCGTGGTTTCCTCTCAACGGCCCTGTCCATTTCTGTGTGGGCGTGGTCTCAGAGGGGAAAGCCATTCACCTGTTCACAAAAGAGCTACCTGTACGTTACCCCTGCTGGGCCGCAGCGCAGGTAATGGATATACAGTGCTGGTGTGTCTTTATACCTCTGCTGGATCAAACCAAAACCTGCCATTATTTTCAATGACAGAGTCAGGTTACAGGACCAAGCTGTGGTAACAGAACGGCTTGGTTTGACAATGGCGATAATACAGCCTGCTAGACAAGAAGTGGCGTCACCTCTCCGGCTATGCGCTGAATCCTGACTGAAGTTACGCTCCACTTAAGACAAATCTTTGGCAACGCTGTCATTTTCCAATGATAGCATCTAAAACTGTCTGAGAATTTGTAAGGTAGGGTTAGGTGAGGTGATGGAAAATTATTGAAAAAAAAATACTATTGATAAATATCACAAAATGTGTATCAATAGGTAAAAGGTACAATGAATTTATTTTATATCGTTGTCACGAAGCTGGCCGTTGCCTCAGACAATAGCATAGGGTTTTTCTTAAACCATCAGAGCCAATATATATTAAAAAAGGGGTTTATTTGACGTTAAGCTTGACAATACCTACATACTTAAGTTAACATAACCGGTTGCATTTTCATTTCTCAATCATTTAAAAAATTTCTTTAGAAAGACTACAAACATTTTTATGCCAATTCTACAAATGGTTGCCAAAATCCCCTCCCCCTGAGACAGCACACCTGTCATTAAGTACGCCCACAATGACTCATGTTAGCATTCCATTCAATCAATCAATATCAGGGAAGACACAAGGCTGATCATGCTCTCGAATTGACAAAAGCAAATGCACCTGGCACACATGTAACAAGCAAAGATCCACAACCATTTCAACAGTGAAGGCTACTCCTTCACAATCGTAATTATACATTTGTCAGTTTCCATTGTGACAACGGTCCAGTCAACCTGAAATCACACCATTTCACTGGTTAAGCTCTCAAATGAAGACGCTCACCACAGCGCACAGCAACAAGAGGACACAGCCCCATGCAAATGTGTATGATTAGAAAAGGCTCTTGTGGGTTTTTTGCTGTGCGCGGTGGAGAGAAACTGCAGCCCAGCATGAGGAGCTGAAAGGAGATAAAGGAGTAAACACGATAAGGTCTAAGGACTCAGTAAAAAGATCATGAGATAGACCTATGGCAATGACGCACTCTGCATCTGCAAATGAGTGTGCAAAACGACCCTGCCTCAGAGCACGGAGCGACTCGAGAAGCTGGCCATGGCAGCTTCAGCACTGCCCATCACCACTCCTTCACATCCCCCACCACAGGATCCCTAAAGAGCTGCTTTAACAGGGGCATTCAGGAGGTGGCCATACTGTAACTCCAAAGCCCATATGTATTAATGCTAATAAGGCTAATAGGTGGGTATACTGTCTGAGGAGGTGGGCATACTGTAACCCCAAAGCCCATATGTATTAATGGTAATAAGGCTAATAGGTGGGTATACTGTCTGAGGAGGTGGGCATACTGTAACTCCAAAGCCCATATGTATTAATGGTAATAAGGCTAATAGGTGGGTATACTGTCTGAGGAGGTGGGCATACTGTAACTCCAAAGCCCATATGTATTAATGCTAATAAGGCTAATAGGTGGGTATACTGTCTGAGGAGGTGGGCATACTGTAACTCCAAAGCCCATATGTATTCATGGTAATAAGGCTAATAGGTGGGTATACTGTCTGAGGAGGTGGGCATACTGTAACTCCAAAGCCCATATGTATTAATGGTAATAAGGCTAATAGGTGGGTATACTGTCTGAGGAGGTGGCCATACTGTAACTCCAAAGCCCATATGTATTAATGGTAATAAGGCTAATAGGTGGGTATACTGTCTGAGGAGGTGGGCCATACTGTAACTCCAAAGCCCATATGTATTAATGGTAATAAGGCTAATAGGTGGGTATACTGTCTGAGGAGGTGGGTATACTGTAACTCCAAAGCCCATATGTATTAATGGTAATAAGGCTAATAGGTGGGTATACTGTCTGAGGAGGTGGCCATACTGTAACTCCAAAGCCCATATGTATTAATGGTAATAAGGCTAATAGGTGGGTATACTGTCTGAGGAGGTGGGCATACTGTAACTCCAAAGCCCATATGTATTAATGGTAATAAGGCTAATAGGTGAGTATTATGTACATCACAAGAACTTTCTGTGGGCATACTCTCCATGCTCATATCCTCCAATACACAAGTGTTACCCATCCCCAACAGACACCTTGTTTGATTTCAAACACACAGATAAAATGACTACTGTGACACTGTACAGTACATTTCAAAAGCCCACAGAGTACCCCATCCATTGACGGATTCATGGCCCTTTAATCTTTTACAGATAAATACATTAGTGTCTCTTTCAAAATCTGCTTAAGACATCTCCCACTAGTCAGAGAATGTCAAGTAAAAGCTATGGATATTTTAAGGTATCATCTTTGTATACATAACACAGGAAATTCATCTCACTCTGTTCTATTAACAGTGTGTGGAAAATGTTTGGCTGGTATATTCCTTCTTCAAACAGAACCCAGCTGAGCTGCAGGGAGAAGTGCTTTATGAAGCCCGGTCTGCCCCGCACACCACACGCTGTTCTCGGTCCTCCACTCTGATCTGCCCCTGATTTCCCTCCATCGGCCAGACTCGGAGCGGAAGCCCCTGAGCGGAGCCCGCAGTCCTGTACCCTGTAGCGCCGGCCGGCGGCCTTCTCCCTGCGAGTCTTCACTTATCTCTTCTTACGTGGTGATCTGGTGGATACTGTATTTTTCAAGGCTTTACTTCACAATACCAATAACAAGAATACGAATAAGCACCATATCAAGATTACCACTTCGCCTCTGTCTGACAGGACGGTCTCTCGGCTGCCACACATCCCCATCTCACAGCGGATTCTGATCGATTTTTCCTGTTTTCGGAAACACCATCCTTCTTGCGCACCATTCATCAAAATCGATATGTTGAGCTGTTAAATCACAATGACGTGGCATTTCATGCTCAAGATGCGCACGGTAAAGAAAATGACTTCAAAATACACTGTCCTTTACCAACCATATTTCATTTATGTCCAAATTACGATAACACTGCAGGTATATGCTTCGAGAATATACGATAAGTAAATCAGGGGAAAGAACGACGACCAATACAGACTTTGTGACCTCAGTGTTAGCGACCGAGCACTTAAATCTTTTGTCACATGCTGGCAAGCTACACGTCTTAACAGTGACCAGTTTGTAAATCTCTGCTTTCTCTGAAATGTTTCACTTACTTAGAAATGATGGAAATGAACCAACTCCAAGACCAGCTGGGCGAGCTGGCGTCAGGTTAGGAGCATCACCAGCCTCCGTTTAAAACACGGCAGTCACAGAGAGGATGTTCGCATTCTTTATCCACACAGATCCTGAACCGGGTCAATAAGGCGAATCGGTCCCGGTCCGCTGAATGGGTCTGCCTGGCTTATCAATAATGACCCTCTGAGGGAGTCTCCGGGGGGGCGCGGCTCGCAGGGACACAAAGATGAAACCTTACCTACATTAGCCTGCTAACGCCAGCTAGCTACTTACTGCACTGCATGCATGACCGGGCACGATAAGCCTGCCCTCCGGTCACCGTTTCCTTTGCCAGCCGATGAGAGAGCACATAAGTCGATACACTGGGCGGCTGCGGAGCTTTTTACTGAGAGCCAAAAGCTATCCTATCCCTTAAATCCGGTGTCACCATCGGCTGAGTTGGCTAGTAAGCTAATTAGCTGGCAGGACTAGCTCGCTGCAAACCGTATTCATCCCTTACAGAAAACTGTTCATTTACTTTACACATCACATGCCCGGTCTAGATCACGTTAATTGATTCTATAAATTCGATAGAGTTTATTTCATTCTGCTAAGAGTTACAGAGATACGATTTAGTGATCTATTTCCATACATAGGCGGAACACTGCAGTTAACCTGTCAACATTAACGGTCCCCTCTCACACTGACAGGCAGCCCACTGACGAGATACATCTGTCTGTCAACTACACAGGCCAGATACGCTAAATGAGCAGAGAATCCAAATATATGTCCAATATTTACCTCTCCTGGGAGAACTGAGGGAATCCGTTCCTGTCTTCAAGCTATCATTAGCAGGCTATCCCCTCGTGGTTGGCTGCTGTGCTCAGTCTGTGTAACTGTGTTCTGTGTCAGTGTGCAGTCTGTCAGGGTGCTGTGTCAGTGTGGAGTGTGCAGTGTGGAGTGTGCAGTGTTAGCTTACCTTTGGTTACTCAGGAAGACAGGCAGTCAGCTACGACTCTGCCCTGGAGTTTAAATCCAACAGCAGCCCGGTGACCGTCAACTTCGAGCGGATGTGGAGAGGCAAAGACACGACCTGGAAGCTTCCACCTCGACACGGACGCGTGGTGTGTGTGAGCAGTGAGCGCTGGAGCAGCGGGTTACTTTATAAGACTGCGGGCTGCGCACAGGGGGCTGGCTGCGCACTCAGCGGGGCTGGCGGAGCACACGGCAGCACTTGCACAACCAAACACACGATGACGTCACATGCCTGCCCAGACACGCACGCCCCCGCGAGGCACCGCGACCAATCAACACCATCGATTACCTGAACGCGCTGCGGGCCCCGCCATGTGCGCTTCGCTTTTCACCATAACTTCTTTATAATTCTGAGTTTCCATTTCCTCTGTGAAGTTGGAAGCACGCTTCTACGTTTACACTTTGTCTTTTCACAGCTCCAATGCCCTCTAGCGGCCTTTCCCCAAAACTAGGTTACTGTTTCTTAACTGACCTATATATGCTCGTTCAAGTGCAACTCTGCTTGTACCAGCGGATACCAAGTTGAACATCAGTGGTGTCAAACCCAGTGCTCTGTCTTTACTCTAGACACTGCTCTTGATGAAGTTCCATTATCCGCAGCAATGCTTGTACAAAACGCATATATACTGGTGATGAGTTTTCAGTTGTGGAAATAACTTTTGGTCATTTTCTGTGCTTTGACACAAGGCTGAATGAGCAACTGAACAAAGCGCCCTAAGGTCCAAGGCCTTCCATGGCAGTTAGTCTGGAACCTCTGAGATAAAATCCTTGTGCTGGTGACAGGAAAACTGAAAAGCTTCTGTCACGAGGGACGTTTTTTAGGTGATGTTTTTATGTTGTGCAAACAGTCAGTTTAAAACAAGTTTTTATAGTCAGTCAATTGAATGTTTTCAGTGAAATGCATCTGTGCCATCAGCGGAATGCAGTTTATTCAGTGTGCGTGAGGAGAAAATGATGTTGTAATTAAATTATTGGCAATGTACAACTGTGACAGACAGACTGATCTGTTCAGTCACAGCTGCGCACATACATGCACAAAACATGTTTATGTCAAGAGCACAGCCATTATTTATATTGCAGATAGTGGTCAAAGATTCTCTAGGTTCGCCAGATACTGAAACAATTAAACTTTAAATGCAATGCGAGGGTCTGTCTCCATGTCGTTGAAGCTGAAATCAGCTCTTTCTGGAAAAGGTTTTTGTCATCCATGAGATTGTTCCTTACTTGATCCAGAAGGTACTCATATGTAAAAAGAACAAAAATAAACTTTGTTCAACGTTGTACAATCGTGTTGTGCAATCATTCGTCAGTCTGTTCTCGTGTTGCTAATTGTATATTTTTCTCGGACTTCAACTCACATTCAAGGTCATTTGTTTCATTTAGATCAGTGCGCCCCCTTGTGGAAAATTTGGAGAACTAACTGTTTTTTCAGAAAAGCAAGCAGGAGGCACATGACAAGTTATGACAAGGCGTTTTTAGAGCAATAACAACGCATTATTGAAAAGAGGGTGAGCACAAAATAAGCTCATGAGTTAACGTGGATTGCTACCATTAGTTTTGGAGGCCACGGTACAGAATGCAAACATTAAAGAAAAACCTATTGACCATATAAACAGATTTTCTAACAAACATGTTTGTAAGAAAAACAATATTTAAGGGAAAACAATCCAACTACCAGTGTAATGATATTTAATTTTTATACCAAAAAAATGTGTTACCAAAATAACTACCAAACCCTAAGGGTTGAAGTGTCATTGTGAAGGAGTAGCCTTCACTGTTGAAATGGTTGTGGATCTTTGCTTGTTACATGTGTGCCAGGTGCATTTGTTTTGTCAATTCGAGAGCATGATCAGTTGCCAGCCTTGTGTCTTACCTGAGATTTATTGATTGAATGGAATGTTAACATGTGATTCATTGTTGGCCTACTTAATGACAGGTGTGCTGTCTCAGGGGTACGGGTTTTTGGCAACCATTTGTACAATGGCATGAAAATGTTTGTAGCCTTTCTGAAGAAATTTTTTAAATGATGTGAAATGAAATTGTAACTGGTTATGTTAACTTAAGTATGTAGGTATTGTCAAACTTAATGACAAACAAACCCCTTTTTTAATATATATTGGCTCTGATGGTTTAAGAAAAACCCTATGCTAATGTCCGAGGCAACGGCCGGCTTCGTGACAGTCATTTTTGCCCAATGCTGATTGTAAAAACATGGGACATTACTCATGGGTGACCCTATAACGCAATAGCTTGGTTTGCGAATTGTGCGGCCTAAAAGCTGGATCTACCTTCTCTTCTGCCAAAGGATATTTAGAACAAAGCAGCAGCGCAGGGCCACCGATGGGAAGTGGGTCAGTAGGTCCGCTGCACATCTCAAGTGGGCCGCTGGTGCTGACAGCGTGAGAGAGGCAGAGAGAGGTAGCCCTGCTCTGGGGCTCTGATGCTTGAGAATGCTCGATCCGTTGCCGTGTGCTTTTCTCCTGTGTCGTCAGTCCAGAGCGAGGAAGCTTCCATTTTCCCATCAGCCTCTAGACACCAGAGCCTGTATTCACAGGTTTTTATAGCAGAACTCCATCTTGGGTCAGTTTATCTGTTTATCTGCCCCTTGAATACTGACCCTATTTTTAACATTCTATGCAGGGCCACATTATGGATCCGTTACCTCGTTCTCAAAAACAGTTGTCCAGGACTGAAAATCTCTTAACACGGTTCAAAACACAGAGCTTTTGTGAATGGATCGGGATTGTGTGTGGTATGACGGCGAGAGAAGTGGCCGTTTGGACGGCTTTGCCGGGCGTTGGATCCTCATGTGCCGTTAGCAGCCCCAGAGCTTCGCCTGGATACAGTCCACATGGTAACAGTGAGCCAGTCACGGGGTCTGGGCCTATTGTGTAAGGATTATGGGGTTATTACCGCACACACTTAAGACGAAATACAGGAAAAGTACCAGACATCTGGCCAGATTCCACCCCTCAACCCCGCCTCTGCCCTGTTACTCCAGTCCACCCACCCCTCAACCCCGCCTCTGCCCTGTTACTCCAGTCCACCCACCCCTCAACCCCGCCTCTGCCCTGTTACTCCAGTCCACAAAGCATCAATATCTACCAAAACAGTTTCCATTGGCAACAGAACCGTATCGTACCTACGTCCAAAGCATAAGCAGAGACAGTCTTAACTGGTGGATTACACTTGCAAGGGTTTGTGTCAGTCTCTGGTGTGGGGTTGGGGGAAAAAAGACAATTCCCAACTCTGCCACTTGGGGGCACTGCTTGACCTATAACTGGCAAACAGTTGCGATGAATAATAGATCACCTTAGGGAATGAGCGCCTGAGAGATGTAGGAGGAGGTAGCCTGTAAACACTGATCTGAGAACAGTTATGTATTTGCCTAATGTTTAAGGTGGTTCTGTGCCTATACTAAAGGTCTACTTCTGCCTCGAGCATTCACAAATCAGGGATCACAGATAGTGGAATTTCAGGGATTATTGCTATGACAACACACCTGGAGACTTTACCCCAACTCAAAAAGTGATTTATTGGCATGACAGTAAGATATAGCAGTATTGTCAAAACAATCGTACTTAGAGGTGACTACTAAAAACAGATGTTCCTCACATGACATTTTAGTGGGTAACTTTTTTTCTATATCTGTATTTTTTATTTTTATTTTTCTGTCAGTCAGTGATGCAGCTGGAACTTCTCTGGACAGGTTTGGAGAGTATGACAGACAGCAGTGTCCTCTGTGCCAGTCTGAATTTAAAATTCAAGAAGATGAGATGCAGGTATCAAACAAAAAATGTGCCTTTGGCTTGTGGCCTTTTACAAACTACGGGTAAATTCTACAGATCCTAGTTCATAAATCGCCATAACTATAGGATTCCTACATTTACAGTGCTCTAAACCAGTGTGTATAACTGTATTATGTATTTCCCTTTTACAGGCCAACCACAATGTTTATGCTGCACGTTCATTGATATGCATAAAAGAAACAGAAATTTCTGATGAAAACATGCTTTGGTAAACTTATTTTGCCCTGGCAGGTGTCATTCAGTAATGTCTTTGTTCTGGTTGCTGTTGTTCCATTGAATCATCTCCCTTTGTTGCACCATGCAGTTCTGCTGATCCTTGAACATATTTCTGCAGCCTGACCAGGTGCCCTGCTGGGCTTCCAGGGTCAGGAAACAGAGAGGCTTTGCAGGCCTGAGTGGAGGGTGGGGCTCCTGGGCTGGAAAAATTCAACAAAATTATCTCACTTTCATTCCCTGTCCATAAAATTCCAAAACTGGAGGAATTATTATTTTCACCATTTCTCTCTGAAATCTGCCAAAAATGTCTTCTCCTCAGCTTCCTTGGAAGGAAAGTTTCCCTTTGGAAGAGTTTGCCCCCAGTGACAGCAGTCATGCTGCCACAGAGCCGGGCGCTCATGAGAATGCATTCCTGAAAACAAACACACACCACAGATACACAAAGTCTGCTGCTTCTCTCTGATCACCTCTCACCCCCCCAAGGGTCCGGGACCAGGCACAGGTGCATGCTGAGTGCAGGGGGGGTGGGGGGTGGAGTGGGGGGGGGTAAAATTATTCACAGGTCCCTCCAGAGCGGACAGCAGGGGGGAGGCCATTTCAGGGATGCTCCATCTCCATGGCGACTCTAGATGACATTCTCAAAGAGCTGCATGGAGCTCATGATGTCCGGCATCCTGAAGGTGAACACAAGAAAGGACGTGCAATGAGAGGAGTAAGGTATGAGGGTAGAGAACTCAAGAACACTCAAAGTCATGTTATCGTGTCAAGAGCTGATTAAATCAAATCAAGTTTGTGTGTTTAGTGCATTCACAGAAGAGCGACTGCAGTGAAGACAAAAGACAAAATCCCCTGGTGGAGAGGAAGAATCCTTAGGCGAAACCAGGAGAAAGCTTGTGATGGGTTGGGCGGTTTCACTCAGTCACCATTTACCTGAGTTAGAGTATCAGTGACTCATTGATTTGGACCAATAATCACAGTGGTTCTGTAAGCAAAAAATGTTTGATTGGTTCAAACTCAACTGACAATTTAGTGTAGCTCCACCTTAATGGTCTTCATGAAGCCTCACTCTCGTACAACAGTTGGATGCACTGTGTGTGGATGCACTGTGTTTGGATGCACTGTGTTTGGATACACTATGTTTGGATGCATTGTGTTTGGATACACTATGTTTGGATGCATTGTGTTTTGCACTGTGGCAGCAGGGCTGCTGAGCTGCTGGCAGTGGCAGTACTGTGTAGCACAGCGCTACCTTCTGGCAGGTCTCTATGAACTCATCAATGGTTACCACTCCATCTCTGTTTCGGTCCATTTTCTGAAAAAGAGAAGAGGGAAGTTAGACTATTAAAACACTGGGTATCACCTTCACAGAATTTTTAGCATGAAAAAGTGCAACATACTTCCACATTTTCTGTTACTTAAATTACAGCAGTGAGAAAAAGCAGGTGTACATTTCCACATGTTTGAAAGTCTGATAAATGAAGCTCAAGGATTGGTTCAGCTCAGTCAGGTCCTGGCAGTGTGTGGTAGCTCCACCCATTTGTGAGGTTATGGATGCTCATTCTCCAATCACTGCTGTTTGTGATGTGATGTTGGGGCATGGGGTTGGAGGAGCACCTGGAAGAACTTCTCCACGTGTTCGACGGGGTCGTCATCCCGCACGCTGGGAGAGGTGTACCTGCCCATCATGTCATAGATGGACTTCATGATTGCCAGCATCTCCTGCGGGCCAATCAGGGTTATGGGAAATAGACTTGTAACTCAGAGATTGCAGGTTTGATAAAATGAGGCAAAGCCATTGTACCCATAAGCAAGGCACTTCAGTTAGAATGCAGCTGTTTAAATGGATAGTAGATGTGTTAGCTCAATTCTTTGTACCTCTTTGGTGATGTAGCCATCCTTGTTGATGTCATAGAGGTTGAATGCCCAGTTGAGCTTCTCTGTCACTGAACCCCTCAAGAGCACAGACAGACCAATCACAAAGTCCTGCAAAAAAGACAGACCAATCACAAAGTCCTGCAAAAAAGACAAGCCAATCACAAAGTCCTGTAAAGAAATGCAGGTGCTGAAACACCAATATCCTGCAGACATTGGGGCTCTCCAGTGTGGCAGTCTACCACTCTGGGCTACAAATGGCTGCAGAACCTCACCCAGGCTACTGCTGCAGCCTCCAGACTGATACCTCACCCAGGCTACTGCTCCAGCCTCCAGACTGATACCTCACCCAGGCTACTGCTGCTGCCTCTGGCCTGATACCTCACCCAGGCTACTGCTGCAGCCTCCAGACTGATACCTCACCCAGGCTACTGCTGCAGCCTCCGGCCTGATACCTCACCCAGGCTACTGCTGCAGCCTCCAGACTGATACCTCACCCAGGCTACTGCTGCAGCCTCCAGACTGATACCTCACCCAGGCTACTGCTGCAGCCTCCAGACTGATACCTAACCCAGGCTACTGCTGCAGCCTCCAGACTGATACCTCACTCAGGCTACTGCTCCAGCCCCCAGACCGATACCTCACCCAGGCTACTGCTGCAGCCTCCGGCCTGATACCTCACCCAGGCTGCTGCTGCAGCCTCCAGACTGATACCTCACCCAGGCTACTGCTGCAGCCTCCAGACTGATACCTCACCCAGGCTACTGCAGTCACTGTGCACACTGCTATATGCTGCACATGAATTTTCTTTCATAGGCACAACAATTTTACACATGCACTGCAGAATGAATTATTCAATCCAATATGTTGTAAATCATGTTCAATAAAATATCCACATTGTCACTTTAAAAATACAAATTTTGTTATTTTCACATTACCTGTATTTTTTAATTTATAGCACACCATCTACCTTTTTTCCCTTGGTGGGATAGTGCTCTTTCTCACCTCAAATCGGATGGAGCCATTTCTGTCCATGTCAAACGCATTGAACAGAAAATGTGCATATGTAGTGGCATCTGGAGAGAGAGAGAGAGAATAAATGTAGTTTTTGCATTTTATAAACATGCATCAATTGTTACCTCTCTTCACCATAAATATCTAGTTAAACTGTAGGCTCACATAATTTAGGTTTTCACATATTAAATGAAATCCAATGATTTCACCCATGATGACCCATCAGAATAAGTGTTTTATTTTGGTCGGGGTTTGTCTAGCTGTGTGCCACGTTACCCCTGCCCTGGCAGGATGGAGAGAGAGGGCGGAGCGACACCCACCTCCCTGAGGAAAGAACTGAGAGTAGATGGATTTGAAGGTCTCTTCATCCACGAGGCCGCTGGGGCACTCCTGTGGGAGGACCAGTGAGAGAACAGGCTGTAAGTCAAACATGCATGCAATCATCTGCACTACTGCATGCATGCACCCATGCTACCCAGCCCACTAATACAGTCACACCCCAAACATAGCCCCACCCATAGTCATGCCCCATAACATAGCACCACCCTCCAGCCATACCCCTTTAAAATAGCCACACCCACCCCTCCTAAGCCCAGCCCCACCCATACCCACGCCCCTCAAACCCAGCTCCACCCATACCCACGCCCTTCTAACCCAGCTCCACCCATACCCATGCCCCTTAAACCCAGCTCCACCCATACCCACACCCCTTTAACCCAGCTCCACCCATACCCAAGGCCCTTTAACCCAGCTCCACCCATACCCACGCCCCTTTAACCCAGCTCCACCCATACCCACACCCCTCTAGCCCAGCTCCACCCATAACCACCTCCTAAGCCCAGCTCCACCCATACCCAAGGCCCTTTAACCCAGCTCCACCCATACCCACGCCCCTTTAACCCAGCTCCACCCATACCCACACCCCTTTAACCCAGCTCCACCCATACCCACGCCCTTTTAGCCTTTAACCCAGCTCCACCCATACCCACGCCCCTTTAACCCAGCTCCACCCATACCCATGCCCATTTAACCCAGCTCCACCCATACCCATGCCCCTTTAACCCAGCTCCACCCATACCCACGCCCTTTTAGCCCACCCCTTTAACCCAGCTCCACCCATACCCATGCCCTTTAACCCAGCTCCACCCATACCCACATCCCTTTGACCCAGCCCTTTAGCCCAGCTCCAGGCTCACATTCTTGAAGCCCCTGTAGAGGGACTGCAGCTCCTTCCGGGTGAACTTTGTCTGGGCCTGCAGCTGCTCCAGGCCCTCAGGCTGGTGCCGCACGGAGGACAGCTCCAGATCACTGTCACTGCTGTCTGTGTGAGGAGCAGCACAGAGAGGGGGGCGAGAGACACCGGGTGAGCACAGAGAGAGAGAGAGGGGAGGGCGAGAGACACCGGGTGAGCACAGAGAGAGAGAGAGGGGGCGAGAGACACCGGGTGAGCACAGAGAGACAGAGAGGGGGAGGGCGAGAGACACCAGGTGAGCACAGAGAGAGAGAGGAGGGGGGGCGAGAGACACCGGGTGAGCAGAGAGAGAGAGAGGGGAGGAGGGCGAGACACCGGGTGAGCACAGAGAGAGAGAGAGAGGGGGGGAGGGAGGGAGGGAGAGAGTGAGCATAGAGAGAAGAAGATGACAAGAGGAAGGGAGGAGGAAAGAAAGAAAGTGAGAAAGAGAGAGAATCCAAAGTTGGGTAAAAGGGAGAGGACAGGAGGAAACACAGAATGGGGGATACAGAAGAATGAGGGAGGAAAGACAAAGAGAGGGAGTGGGTATAAGACAGAAGAAAGAGACAGGAGACAGAATGTAAAAAATGAAAAGGAGAAGGAAAAGGAAAACATAAGAATAAGATAAAGGGGCAAATGAAGGAAGAAATCAGAGGAAAGAGGACAGGACTCAGAGCGACGGTAATAAAGAGGCAGGAGAAAAGGAATCGAAGCTGGGTGTCACAGTCAGAGATTCAGTGAGAGGAAAACAGAGAGCACACCATACAAACACTCACCATCTGTAAGAGGGAGGGACAGAGACAGGACCAGAGAGAAATGGAAAGAGTGAGAGAGAAAAAGAGAGAGAGAGAGAAACACACACACTGGTTAAACAAAAAGCATAATTGCATCACTTCTCCATGGGACGGAACAGACAGATGAGAGCATGAGACGGGACAGAGAGAGGAGGGGAAGATCCCTCCTCCAACAGCTCATTGAAATGAACTACATTCCCCAGAATGCAAACATTCCATTCTAAATCATGGTGATGTTCACACCATTGGGTGAGTATTTTTGGGATCTCACAAACGCTCCCCAAGCTTGATGTGATCTCTGTGGCACCACCTGGTGATTTCGGACGATGTATTGGTTCGCCACCAGTCCCTGCCTGTGAGCCTCAGCAAGCTACTCACTTCTGCACAAACTTAGTCATGTCAGTCACTGCTATGGCAATATGATCACGGACACGCTCTGTAGTCTTGGAACCCAGAAGATGAGATGAGCAGAGACCTCATGACATGTCTACTTCTACAATGTGGGAAACGGGACATGATGCACTAAGAATGAGTCCGCTTAGCTGCCGGGAGTGAGAGTGAGAGGAAGAGAAGGACAGGTACAAATTTAAGTGCAAACAGAACAGGCCCAGATGAGACAAAGGCCACACAGATGAAGCCAAGGTCAGGGTCCTTCAGTAATTCCCGGCGGCAGAGAGCAGGGTCTGTATTTAGCTGTCCGTAATGCCGACTCAATACCACATCTATAATTAATGGGACACGAAAAACGGTCAATATCCAGGAGCTGCTTGACTTGACCCGTTTCTGATATAACGGAAAATTTCAGTCTGTAATCATCTGAAGCATATTAAAGCCTGAACTACACTTCCCAAAAGGCTAATGTACAATCCACAGTCAGATGACTCCAAGCACAACACAGCTTTACTCTCTAACACATAAACTCATCTCTCATACTTTACTCTCTAACACATAAACTCATCTCTCATACTTTCCACACATGCAGATGAGTTTTGCATTGTCCCATAGTGCTTCCACGTGTTATCCTCGAACGTCCATAAACCACAAACGTGTGTTCCACACGGACTACTTTTCAAGGAGAGACAAACTGTAAAATACTTGCATATTTGTTACACAGTAGGTAGAATGTAAATAGTTACATTTGTTATATTTTAGTTACAGTGTAAAGAAGTTAAATATCTGTGATGCAGTAGTTACAGTGTAAATAGCTGCATATTTGATACACACTAATTACAGAGTTATAAACTCTGCAGTTTGCACGTCATTTCCTTACCCCTATGCACGGCGTGCAGTTACAGGCCTAAGGTGAGGTCTCTCCTGTTCTGTTTTATTTCATTCATAAGATACCTGGTCCATTGCCATGGTGATGACCCTGTCCTTACCTTCCATGGACATGGGCTCCAGGATGCCGAACTGCTTGAGCACAGCCACAAACAGAATGATGACCACACCCACGGCGAACAGCTCCATTCCCTGCATCCCCATCGCTGGTTACCGGGGACAACGGGAGCCGGGCGGGGAGTGGGTGTTCGTGTCTTGATTGTGGTGAGGCGGGGAGGAATACGAGGGGAGCAGCGTGTCAGAGGTCAGGCTGCTGATTTTGGGATCTGTGAGGGATAGCTGTCTATATGCTCGGTACGAAGGGCTAAATCACCTGACCACGTCCACATCCATCATGGCTGCGTGGCAAAGAGCCCCACACTGAGCATGAGTCCTTACGCAGCGCTCCAGAGTAAATGGAGGATTCTCAGTGTTCCAGAGTTACGGGCAGAGGAGTCACCCTTTCTGAGCTCTGCTCTCTCGCCCCCTCTCTGCTCAGGTGCAAACAGGTGTGTGGAAACACACAGGTGCAAAATACTGCTACTGATCACTGACAATGCTGCTGATGGTTCCCTCTCCAAACCGCTGTGTCCTGCTCCTGAAAGGTGCCCAGCTCAGGCATACCAATCAGATCGGATCCATTACACAACTGTTTAAAGAGAGGTGCTGAACATCCAAATACCAGAGTTGGCTGCTTTTTGCCAAGTTGTTACTGTCCTCTTCACGTAGTTTGCTAACCTTTGTGACATGCAGCGGAAACTACATGCTGACTGACAGACAGACAACACACACTGACTGACGCACTCACAGTCTGACTCAGATAAGATCACTTTGTGTGAAAATCACGAGTATAGAATCAGTATTTTACCTCCTAACACTGCTGCATATCAAACTGCACATTGAGTTAAATGTGACAAATTTGCGGTGCAAGCCGGAGTCTTCCTCTTCATCTTAACTTATGTAAATAATATCCCAGTTAAAAACTGAGTTTTGTCATTATTGTCCCTCTCCTTTACCTCAAAGACATTTTTTCTTGCTCCTTTTTCCCAGTTCTGCACTATCAACCACTTTGGTTCTCCTCTTTTCTTTCCAAACAAGTTCTCAGTTTTTTCACTGTTTTTCTGATCTCTCTCTCTCCTGTGCTTTCCGTCTAGTTCTCCCTCCTGTGAATTCCTCCTGTCAAACCCAGGGCTTATTCCACTTCCTCCATGTTATCTCAACTTCCAACAGAATATGAAATACTGTCCAGTCTTTCTCCATCCAAAATCCAAGTGGCTTGTATTATTTGTATTATTTATCTTGTTTTTTCTCTCCTGGTCGGTCAAACTTTTCCTTCAGTAGGGGGTTCCCACTGACAGACTGCTGACACTCTGCTGTTGAAAGCCCCGTCTCTCTTCCTCAGTTCTCTTATTCACTCCAGCCCGTCTCTCTTCCTCAGTTTATTCGCTCCAGCTTTCCTCCTTTCTCTTTGTCAGTCTGTCTTGGAAAAGCTCTCTTCTTTTCCATCCATCTGTACTAAACATTCCTGAGAACTAGTGAACTTGGGTGCTCTCTCTCTCTCTCTCTCTTCTGTGCACAACACCAGTCCCTCCCTCACTCCTTTCTTTCAGCCCATCTCACCTCTTGCTCCCTCCCTCCTTCCCTCCCTCTCTTGCTCCCTCCCTCCCTCCCTTTCCACTTTGTTCTCATTCATTCTATCACTCTCTCATCCACAGTCAAAGCCTCTCTGCATCTCTCCCTTTCTAATGCCAGTGCAGCTCAATTCACTACATACAGCTGGAGTTAAACTGAGTAAGCTTTTCAGTCATTTCACTCACGCAGTGTCACTTTCTATGAGTATACACACACTAATGACCTCTCTGTTCACCCTTAAACGTGGCGAGGCACAAGAAACAGAGAAAATGTTTTTAATGAGTTTCAAACAAGTGTGAATCACAGGGAGGAAAAGAAGAGTCGTAGAAAAAAGGAGGCGCAAGGAGCGAAAGAAAAAGAAGGCTGAAGGAGGAAGAATCTCCTTCACTTAAAAGTGGTTTTAATATTTTAACTGATGGTAGATCAATGGCTGCTTTATGGCCGTGTGTCTGTGAAACAACAGAGACAATAAACACGTTCAACCTTCAGCTTTCTCCTCCTCTCTCTCTCTCTCTCTCTCTCTCCCAGCTCTTAGAGCTAGCAATAACTCAGTCTATCCTTTATCTGTCCCAAGGTTTACTTAAATAAAATATGATTTAAATGACAGTGATGAAAAGTGAGGCCTTGTGAAACCCAGAATGGGTGGAGCTCTCACAAGCTCCACAAATCAGTGACTCACTCATTTATGGAGAGCAAATCTGATTGGTTGAAGCAAGTCAGTGATTGACAGCCCGCATTCTTTTCACCGAAGGGGTTCATGATTAGATGTAGAGTTAAGGTGGCCAGACGTAGGGAGAAAGTTTTTGAAGGAATTTAACCAGTCCATTGAGAGTTAACACTTTTGAATGGTTCCATTGGGATCTTCAATGATTAAATGAAGTGAAAACCTTGCTTTATTGAGGGTCATCTGGAGGATAGTTATCCAAACATGGCAACCCAAGTACAATTGAAAGACAGAAAAGCTGGCTGGCAAGAATCCCCCCAAATTTACTCTAGAACATTACTGCTGGTCTCCAGGAATCCCTCCCTTCCCATGGAGTGCCTTCTATAGTGATTTCTTCAAACCTGGCAACCCGAGTGAGATGGACACACAGAGCAGAGCAGCTTGTTAGCGCGAGTAATAGGATGACTGCCTGGGATCCCTAATGCACTGATCCGCTGCTGCAGGAGGTGGGGGACAGGGCGGCGGGGGGGAGGGGGTCGATACCGGACGCGCCCCTCCAGCGCTCGGTCCTGAAAGGTCCTGAGCCCCACGCTGGGCCCAGGCCAGCGTAGCCATTTACTGGAGCAGTGACCGCAGCATCCAACCATCCCGTCTCCGAGGACACCGGCCAAATATCTGTTTTTCATTAGCCTTCCCCCCCTCCACCCGCAAAACTGCCTCCCTGCTCTTACTTACCTGTGTCTTTCTGTTCTTTCTTTCATACTTTCTGTACCTTTTCTCTTTCTGGACAGTAATCCCAGTGTCAGTCTTTTGTTTTTCATTCTCATTTCCCCCAAATCTGTTTCCCCAATACCCACCTTCCTTCATTTTCTATTTTTTGCTTTCTTTGTTGTATTTCTTCTTCATGAATTGTCTTTGATCATAATGTCATTAATTCCTCTATCTGTCAGTAGTTTGTATAATATGTGGGGGTGTGTCCACCCTCCAGCTGGCTCATGTTGTGTAACAGGGTGGAAAATGCAAACTGCGCCCCAGTAGTTTGGCCTCCATAACCAAACTGTGTGGCTTCCCCAGGAGCCTTCCTGTCAGGGTGGGGCCAGCGCTGGGGTCGCCTGGGTGCCTTACGCTGGGCCAGGCCTGCGTGACGGCTCGCTCGCGGCTAGCCACACGATTTGCTTGCATCCCTGTGGCTGGAAGTTTGGGTATGGTGCAGCTGCAGCGCCCTTGGGGAAGATGCTCAGAGAATCGCTGGAGAATCGCTGAGAGGCTGGAGGAGGTGCAGACCGGCCTGGCACTAAAGCAGCTAATTTAGCTGATCAATTAATTATGCTCTTCTATCAGGACCCTGATGACCTGAATCTGGTGTTTTAGTGCTGTGCTGCACTGACACTCAATCTTCTGTGTTAATTAATTAAGACTACTTTAATTAACCATTTAATTAATTTATATCATTGGCATATTGCTGACAAACAGCCCTGTTATAATGACATATGACCTCCATGTTTACCAGGCTGGAAATGACCTTCAGAGAAAGGTTCTGTCATGCACAGTGTGTAGGAAAGACATGGCGTATCATAAACAAAGCAGGCCAGCGGCAGGGAAAACTCACCGGCTAAAAGGAGGAAAGCTGGAGCAGAAGCCAGCGCGACACAGGGCAGTGTTTATTAGCGCAGGCGCACACATTTCCCGGAGTCTGAGCGTAGGGTAAACAGCTGCAATTTTCTCTTGCCCAAACTTTGCCAAGAGAAACACATCTCTGTCCTGCGCAGCATCGTACCTGCAGACAGAGCTGAGCCTGCAGGAAGACGGCCATAGGAAACGAAGTCTGCCCGGCTCCTACGGGAAGGCCATTAAAACGCTAACAGCGTTTTTAAAAGGTGAGCCCAAGTGCTGACATAAACATTCTGCTCGAGCGATGGGATCTTCTTTGGCATCTGGCATTATTAATGTTCTCATGCTGTAACTCTGAGAGATACTCTGAGCCCTCCCTCACACCGCCATGGAGACAAACGAGAGGCCAGAGACACAGGGTTACCCCAGGAACAGCTCAATTTTGATAATGTGTTTGCTCTCGAGTGTTGCTGGAATATTATGTGATTGCTGTAATTACACAATAGTAATCACTAAACCTCTCAGACTCAAATGATTCACTCATCTCTACAGCCACCCCATAATGCTGACTGACTCCCTACCATGCGTATGTACACACACACACACACACACACACAGCAAAACACACACACACACACACACACACACACACACACACCAGCAAAACACACACACACACACACACACACACACACACACACACACACACACACACACACACACACACACACACACACACACACACACACACACACACACACACACACTCAGTTAGTCACTCACTCACTCTTACTCACACTCTTACTCATTCACTCTCAGAGTCACTCACTCATTTTCTCTCTCTCTCTCTCACTCATACACACATTCACTTGCTTGTTCACTCATTCATCTACTCCTTTCCTTCCCTCTATCCCTCTCTCACTCTCTCAGCCCTATCTTACCTAGTTTTCTGTGAGCTCCCTCTCTCTGACCTCATTTCCTGATCCTGTGAAGCTCGTACACACTTTACAGAGCCTGCTTCATGCTGCATTAACGCACTGATGTACAAACGCATTTTACAGCTGAGCATAAAGAGCTGACAGTGTTGTTATGCTGCCCTGCAGCCCTGAGTGGAGTTAAGCTGGAGCCTCCGGGGACTGAGTGAATGTGGGTTTCACCTCCTCCAGGATCCAGCTTCAATTAAGCTCAATAAGAGCAGCATTAAGGCCCTTACCTCCAGACTCTCAATCACACCACTGTGCTCACTTTAGGGCTCGCTGGCTCCCTCTGCTGGCCACTGATGGAGCCTGGTCACTCCGGCCACTTGACAAACAAGCCCAACAGAGAGGCCCATGGCACACAGAGACCCGTACAGTGGTAATTAGTTTGTGATAAAGGGCTGTTTTTCCTGCACAGAGGGGTTAACACAGTTAAATACTGTGGGCAGTAGGGTGTTCTACCCTGTTAAGACTCTGTTCCAGTGTGTGGACGATCCCCACATTCTGGCACTGAATCTCTTCCACACAAGCATCCAGCAGCCAAGCAGGGCATTACTGACCCCAGCATCAGTCATGGACACTGAGCACCTGGTATCGATACAGACAAACAGGCAGACAGAGACAGACAGACATACAGATGGATGCTGAGCACCCAGTGTCAAGCTGTGACAGACAGACAAGCACGCTGAGAGAGAGAGACACACAGACAGGCACACAGACAGACAGATAGACTGACGGGTGCTAAGTACCTGAGCGATGGTAGCGAGCTGTGCTGTGTCTGCAGGTGGACAGTAAGCTCTGACAGGAGAAGCGTCGTCCCATCTCCATCGACAGCGTAGCCATAATACCCCCCATGGCCAATCACAGGGCTCCACTAACGGCAAACAGCCAATCAAAACTCAACAAAAAACACCCTAATTAAAACCCCAAGATCACAATGTGAAATAAAAGATGATAAAAGAGTGCACTAACAACAACAACTAAAAAAAATCTACAGGAAGCCAGCACGGTCTTCAGGTCCAATATGTTAACTTCCTGAGCACCAAAAATACACTAAAAAGGTATAAAGGAATTTATTTTACAGGTGAATCAAGGAGGAGTGATAGCTCCATCTGTTGCCTTTCAGACAATGAGCCTGTCTGTGTGTGTGTGTGTGTGTGTGTGTGGGGGGGACACGTAGAGACAGAGTTTCACACTGACCAAAGCGCCTGACCTTTCTAATAAAACATCACACACACCTCTCTCTCTTCATGTGTGTTTCATCTCTCCCACGGGCCGTTAGGCCCTGCATCTGTGCCCCCCCCACGCTGCCCCTCCAGTCTGTCTCCATCCCTAGGGCTCTCTGTCTCTCTCTGCTGTGCTTACCTGTAACTCTTCTTCCTCTCTTTATTGTTCTCTTTGTCCACTTTCCTCCTGTCTAGTCCTCCCTTTTTCACTCTCTCTCTCTCTGTCTCTCTCTCTCTCTCTCTCTCTGTCTCTCTCTCTCTCATTGAAAAAGTGCCCCAAAAGGCAGACCAATACAGCACAAGAACAAAGGTCAAATTAATATTACCGAAGATCAGCTACAGAAACGTTACTTTGGGGTTAAATAAAAAGCAATATCACCCCTGGGGGAGATCTCAGGAATATTAGAGTAGGGTTCAGTTACAGTCATACCAACACAGGGCAGGAGAGTTCAGCTGCAGGCCAGGAGACCAGCCTGCAGCCGATGTACTCTCTGCACTGTTAAAATCAGAGCACGCAAGATGACACGTGCACGATTCGGATACAGCAAAGACCATTAACTCTGATCTAGAATTCTGGAGAATCTTTTCTCTTGTCTTAACTGTATGACCGGCCTCCTCTAAAGCATCATGAATTTCAGAGAAAGCCGAGCTGACAGACTGAATCAGGGATTCTGCCGTTTGCCAGGGTCTGCCTCTCTGCTGGGCATTTGAGAAGAAACAATTATCCTGTAATTAACCTGTCTGAACACCAGGGGGCTCTCTGGCATTAACCATCTGAGATTGTGACTTGAAGTAACACACAGACGACAGAATATAACACTATCGTAAAAATGGTACAATAACATATATGAAATATTACAATACTGTGTAACAAAATGATGCCACACCCTGCCGTGCCCTGCCATGCACCTGCCACGCCCTGCCACACCCTGTCACACCCTGCCACGCCCTGCCACACCCTGTCACACCCTGCCACGCCCTGCCACACCCTGTCACACCCTGTCACACCCTGCCACGCCCTGGCACACCTGCCATGCCCTGCCACACCCTGTCACACCCTGCCACGCCCTGGCACACCTGCCATGCCCTGCCACACCCTGTCACACCCTGCCACGCCCTGGCACACCTGCCATGCCCTGCCATGGTGCCTGCTCATCTCTGTCCTGCACACTGCGTAGGAACAAAGCAGATATATTGTGCTTCTCAGGCATGGATTTCCATCAGGGCCTGTGAGGCCTTCACACAGATGTAGTTTTTCTTCATTGCCTGATTGCATGTGACCCGTGTTTAAATGTCCTCGGGGCTTCAGTTTATCTGCCTCTGGGCGGCTCACTCAGTACAGGCACACAGCTCATGAGTCAGCTGTGAACCCTGCGATCTGTCAGTCCAGAGGAGCCAAAGGATGGTCCTTAGCACTGCTGGGTAATGGCTGCAGCAGTAAGAGAAATGAATCACTCTCTCCCCGCACTTAAACACGCTGTGCTTAAATTTCTCTCACCTCCAGTAAAACCCATCAGGAGGCCTGGAAATGTCAGAAAGAAAGGACCGGCTCTCAGCAGCGTCAGTGTGAGCAGGAGGAGGAGGGAGGCTGGAGCGGACAGCTGCAATGTATAAATAGAACGCCCTGCTAGGCCGAGAATATGGCTGATGAGATGCTGTGTGTGTTTGTCTGTGTTCTCTGCGTGAAACATCAACAGACCAACAGGGACCAAGCATGAAAAAACAACAGACATCAAAACAATGCTGAGCTACAGAAACACAATCTGTCAGAGAGAACCATATGTTTCAATATGGCTTAACTGTGTGGAGAGCCCGCCCTCAAGAGGCAGTTCTCTCTCACTCTCTCTCACTCTCACTCTCACTCCGTCACTCACTCATTCTGTCATTCACTCTCAGCTCACCTCCTCTCTAACCTTATGTGAACCTCTTACCTCAGTTAAAATTGTCACCCAATCACTCACACACACACATCCTCTCACATAAGTTACTTCTCTCACGCACGCACACACACGCACGCACACGCACGCACACTCGCGCGCACACACACACACATGCACACGCACACACACTCCATTCTCCTACACTCGAATGTTATGTGACCTCATTCCTCTGACTGAATTCCTCACCGTCTTTCCTCTTTTCTACCCTTCTCTACCCCCAATTTTGCTGCCAGAAAAGGTGACATTTTGCTTGACCGAGGTCCTGAGGGTGCTTTTGTACAGGCAAACATACTCTGATAAATCTGCTTAATGGGCAAAATTGGACTGAAGAGTTAGTCAAAGAAATGAAGGGCCTCGAGTCACTGAGAGCACGTTGGGTTTTTACGGCCCCGTCTCCGCGAGCCTCGGGGGCCTGCCTGACTCAGTTTGATGATTATCATCTGATAAATTGCGATGGTAAAATGGTGAAATTTCATTAAAAGCATTTTCATTTTCTTCCTAAAATGATTTCCCATGTGCCATAACTTTTTCCCCAGCATTTCTATTTTAGGTATAAATAAAAAGTCTACTCTCTCCATGATGTCCTCAGACTTGAACACAGTACAAAATTCTGATCATTGCATCAACGCACACTTGTTCAACCATCGCACAAATCCATGAAAAATTCATTTTGTGTGTCCTCTCAGAACCACTAGAGGGTGCCAGCCAGCTGGTGTTTAACGAATGCACCCAGAAACAGGCGTGTCTGCATTCCCCGCTCTCAGCCTCAGCTCAGGACCACCTTGTGAGAGGGCTGCCAGACATGGCGGAGATTTAGAAACTCTCATATACCTTGTTCACTCAGCCTTTGGTCATTAAAAATTCAACGTCTTCACTGTATGCTCGAGCTACACAGGGAAGTCACTGCGAAGCGATATGCTCCCCTCCGAGTTAAACGAAACACCCAAACACCCTGCCGTACTGTATCCGATATCCAGCAATATCATCCATTTAATTACAGCAGTAAAACATTCAGCTTTGGGCTCTAAATGTGTTACCAGAGGCCAGAGCGTTTCCGTATCTTATAAGCACACATATCAATGGCAGGAGAGAGCACCCAGTGACAAAGCCAAGCACACTGACAGCCAAAGAGACGATTCGGGCTTTATCGGGACAGAATCCCATCAGTGACGTTTGCACACCCTCTCAAATGAGGGTGGGGGTGGGGTTACATTAAGCATAACTTATCTGAGTGTTGTTTAAAAACAGGTGTGCAAAGAGAGGCTAGATGTTAAGAGGGCACCAACTCCTCCCCGACCCCTCTGGACTTTCTGTAGTCATGGACGGTGACTCCATGTTTTAATGAGGCTCTATCACAGCTGCTGACCCTCAGAGAGACCCTCAGTGCGCAGCTCTGGGGGCAGAGAGGGGCCGGGTGGGAGAAGGGGGGCCGTGGGGGCGGTGGGGGCAGCAGGGCAGTGGGGGGGCAGATGCACAGAGCTGATATTTAATTGCAGCAGACAGATCTCTTTAAAACAGGAAGTCCTGCCCCAGAGAGATGCTCTCCACCCTCCCCTCCCCTGCCCTCCCCTCCCCTTCCCTCCCCTCCACTCCGCTCCTCTCCGCTCCCCTGCCCTCCTCTCCACTCCGCTCCTCGCCACTCCTCTCTGCTCCTCTCCTCCATTGCTGCCGCAGTTCTAATGCATTTTTTAAACACGTCCTCGTTTTTCCGCTTCCAAATCGGATATTCCCGCTGCCACTCAAGAGCTGGCCACTGCATAAGCAGTTTGCAGAGCACCTAAAGGGGTTACTAAAGTCACACAGCTGCCAGCACATCTAAGGACACACACACACACACAATACAGAAACATCTGCTTACAGTTCACACATGTTATGTCTAAGATGGATATTTCAACTATGAACCCCCACACTGCCCTGTGAGTCACAGAGACACCCCAACACAGGAAGTGATGGCGTGCACAGGAGGTGGCGTAGTGGGCGTGGGGAAGTTACGGCAACCTGGATTTAATATTTGTCCAGTTCAGACAAAAAATGATACATATTGTTCAGAAATTGTGCTTTTTTATGCGAATCAAAAACACTTTGCCGCAGGTCGTGATAAATGAGTCATGATAGGGCGGGATATTGACCCATTTCCACACAGAGCGAGGAGGAGGCGTGTCCAGCACAGTGAAACGCTCAGAAATCAGCGCAAACTACATAAAGGTCGGGCCTTAAGGGGAATGCCATCACCCGCCTGGCTGAGCAGAGTCCCCACTGTGAGTGTGTGTGTGTGCGTGTGTGTGTGTGCGTGTGTGTGTGTGAGTGTGTGTGTGTGTGAGTGTGTGTGTGTGTCTGTCTGTCTGTCTTCTGTGTGTGTGTGTGTGTGTGTGTGTGTGTGTGTGTGTACTGTCTGTCAGTCTGTCTTCTGTGTGTGTGTGTGCACACTGTGTCTGTCTGTCAGTCTGTCTTCTGTGTGTGAGTGTGTGTGTGTGTGCACTGTGTGTGTGTGTGTGTGTACTGTCTGTCAGTCTGTCTTCTGTGTGTGTGTGTGTGTGTGAGAGAGTGTGTGTGTGTGTGTGTGTGTGTGTGTGTGTGTGCGTGAGTGTGTGTGTGTGTGTGTGTGTGTGTGTGTGTGTGTCTGTCAGTCTGTCTTCTGTGTGTGTGCCTGTGTGTGTACTGTCTGTCAGTCTGTCTTCTGTCTGTGTGTGTGTGTGTGTGTGTGTGTGCATGTGAGAGCTTAGAGATGCTTAGAGTCTCCGCTCAGTGTTTGAGTGTGTGTAGGGGGCAGAAGAGCAGACGGGGGAGGGTGGAATGTGGAACAGCACGGTCTCTTCACACGCACGATGCCGGTGTGATGGTGGGGGGGGTACGGTCAATAATTTAAACATCAGAGGCACAGGCCCTGAGGGGACAGAGATGTCTGTCCCACCCCAGTCCTCTACCGCAGACAGACCGTACCCCGCTCTGCTCTGGGGTCACGAGACAGAGACAGCTGATCTCAGCGTTCACCTAAAATTCAGCTTATCGATTTCCACTCCCAGAGACCAGGTGAGGGCGAGTCATGTGTGTAATCAATCGCTCTGATCGATCGATAAGGATAGGAGCTCAGAGGGAATGAAATCCAGCGCACCCTGAGGATCATGGGATACCCCTGCCTCAAATACACATAAACATCTACAGGAGTGAGTCCTGGCAGGTTTATAAATATAAATATTAATAAAAACAGGGGTTATGTATCTGTCACTCTGGGTAAGATGCTCTAAACACTGAATTTAACATACATTCTGTGGCCCAACAAAACACATGACAATTTTGAAAAGGTTAGCATATTTAAAAATAAAATCCACAGTGGTATGAAGGGAAACAGCCGCTCGGTCTGTAAAGGGGCAGAGGGCACTTCGTGCTGGTTTGTTGGTGATCAGGATCGCCCCCTACCTGGCCCCTGTGGTGTTGCACTCGCGATGATCCATTTGACCAGGCAGCACTTCATTAGGGCCCTGCGAGTGAGCCGCGGCTTCTGCCACTTCCCGCCATCTTTCTGCCCCCCAGGGCCCGGGTCCACCCCGTTAGCATCTGCCAACAACCCGCCATCCACCGTCTTCCCATCCGCCTGCCACAGAGAGAACGAACGAAAGAGAGAGGGGTTTAGTAAAGTACAGATAGTAGGGGTTAGTACAGCGGAGAGAGAGGGGTTAGTAAAGTACAGATAGTAGGGGTTAGTACAGCGGCGAGAGAGGGGTTAGTAAAGTACAGATAGTAGGGGTTAGTACAGTACAGAGAGAGGGGTTAGTAAAGTACAGATAGTAGGGGTTAGTACAGTACAGAGAGAGGGGTTAGTATAGCACAGAGAGAACGGGGTAGTGTAGTACAGAGAGGATGTATAGTGCACACATTTTAAAAAAGGTTATGTTTATTTTAATGGTGACAATGTGACAGTTTTCTGCTAAGCACAGGCAAGGCAGAGAGGCAGAGTATCTGCTGGAGCAGAGGTAGGTCAGTGTCATCCCCGCTGTGCACCTGCTGGGTCGGCAGTAAGCTCGTACCCCACCGTGGCTGAGTAAATGGAGGCCAGCCCATTGGCCGCGTTTCACAGGAAGTTATGGCTTCCTCTGCAGCTGATTGGCCAGGGCCCTGGTTTCACCACGGGCTGTCATTTAGGCCAAAGCAGACAGGCCCAGCGCATCTGTGCACACCACAGAGAGAGCAAACACCCCGCAGCGCTGCGCTCTCTCTCAACATTACCACAATAATACATTTCATTTGTAACATGCTTCCCACAGAACAGCAGTCTCAAAGCTCCAGGATCAGAGCAGCTCACGCACCCACTCAGGCAGACAGACCCCACATCCCCGGCGTGTGAAATCACACACATGCACACATATGCACAGTACATATACATACAGACGTGCACACACATTCATATAGATTCATACATATGTGTGTGTGCATGTGCGAATGTGTAAGTGTGAGCATGCATGCATTTGTGTGTGTGTTTGTGTGTATGGGGGTTGTGTGCATGTCTGTGTGTGTGTGTGTGTGTGTGTGTGTGTGTGTGGGTTGTATGCGTGTCTGTGTGTGTGTGTGTGTGTGTGTGTATGGGGGGTTATGTGCGTGTCTGTGTGTGTGTGTTTGTGTGTATGGGGGTTGTGTGCATGTCTGTGTGTGTGTGTGTGTATGGGGTTGTGTGTGTGTGTGTGTGTGTGGGGGTTGTGTGCATGTCTGTGTGTGTGTGTGTATGGGGGTTGTATGTGTGTTTGTGTGTATGGGGGTTGTGCGCGTGTCTGCGTTGCAGGGTAACAGGGTTAAAGGGTGTGGGGAGACCCTGGGGTTGGGCCCGTCCCGTCCCCCTCTATGATGGGTTAAAGGGTGTGGGGAGACCCCAGGGTTGGGCCCGTCCCGTCCCCCTCTATGGGACCTGCAGGAAGCAGCTTCCCCGCCGTTTAGAAACACGCTCAATAATTCAGACCCCTTAAAAACAGCATCAATAAAATATCAGGGAAGACCAGGGGAGTGAAGAGAAACAATGGAGACACACACACACACACACGCAACACACACAAACCAGCAAAACACACACACACACACACACACACACACACACACAACACACACACACACAAACCAGCAAAACACACACACACACACACACACACACACACACACACACAAACCAGCAAAACACACACACACACACACACACACACACAAACCAGCAAAACACACACACACACACGCACACACACACACACAAACCAGCAAAACACACACACACACACACACACACACACACACACACACACACACACACACACACACACACACACACACACAGAGACCTCCTGGTCCCCCTGAGTTGGTCCCACTCCATCTCACAGCCAATGGACAGTAGGGCTTATAGTTCTACCATAACACTGTCCTTCAACCTTAGTGTAACACAATGTAGCTTTGGTGTTTGAGAGTGTGTGTATGTGTGTGTGAATGTGTGTGTGTGTGTATGTGTATATGTGTGCATGTGTGTGTGTATGCATGTGGGGGTTAGTGTTGTGATGGTGATTAAAATAATTTAAATATCCTGAGGAGAAGAAAGGGGCAGAGAAACGGGGGGATAGAGATAAGAAGCCGATGTCACATGATTCTCCATGGAAAGACATTTGCATAGCTATTTCAGTACACTCTGCAGCAAAAGAGGAGGACCAGAGAAAGAGAGGAAAAGAGAGACATAAGGAAGGTAAGAAAGAGTTGCAGAGACACAGGGGGAATGTTACATAATGACTTCATGTGACAATTTAAGCCTATATTTTCTCTCATCTGTTGAGAGAATTTGCTGACATACACACAAACCCCCAACGCACGCACGCACACAAACCCCCAATGCATGCACGTGCACACACACACACACACAGGTGTGCCATTGTGATAGAGGTAATAAAGTTACTGAGCAAATGTGGGATTTTACTTCTCTAACTAGTTCTGTGAACTCCTATGTCACAAGTGTTTGAGTATTTCCACTAGTAAAATCAGGAAGTAAGTTTGGCTGCAGTTGCTTTTTAATATATAACACGTTCACGGTCATTCTTGTAACTCTCAGTGAAAATAATTTTCATTGACCCCAGCTGCTGCTGTTTAAACATAAGCATTGCAATTCTAGGTCTAACTAGGTCCAGTGGCACAGCTGTGGGGTACAGGACCCCATCACCCTGGCACCTCCGACCCCACACAGTTGCCAGGCAACAGCATCACTTCCTTAGACAGCCTATGTGAAGGCACTCAAACACCCCCGGTCACAGCCCGGCCCTGTGTCTCTCTAAAGGAGGGGCCCTGGGGCATTTCTATTGAAAGCACTGTTAGACAGCAGGGCTCATGGGCCGGGGGGGGCAGGAGGGGGGCGGGTGAGAATGAAAACCCTCTCTCCGCTCCTGAATGAGCCTGGGGAGCAAGAGAAAAAAAACACATTATGAAATATTTAATATTCCTCACGCTGCTATTCGGTCTCCCTCTGCACTCGTACAAAAGACAGATAAAATAACCCCCACGCACATTTACACTCTGTGTCTTCTTTCAGCATCCTACTTTTATCCCTCTCCCTGTGCTACTTCATTCCAGTCTCTTTTTGGCATGGAATACAATACGCACACACTGTGAAACTGGAAGCATTCAGAAAGAAATACAAACCAGAGAGCCTCTTCACTCCAACATTTATAACAATGGATGGAAGCCCTTGATTCTTACATTGCATTAATTACTATTAAATAACTATGTAATCTAGTAGTAATAAATACTAAAGTCCTCTGTGAGCCATTTTACCATTTAATTTGTAATCGTTTCTATTTTATCAGAGTTATTTCAAATTAGTTTCTGTTTTGTGTCCTCCTCTTGATACAAGGAACACATTTAGACTTGCTAACATGAAAGTAGTTATTACCATTTATTGACCAAGTTCAGTATTTTTGATGTAGCGATTAGGGAACTGTAAGAGAAAGTGTGACCCAGTGGTGCTCTTTTACACCATCAGTGGCACCGGTGTGAAAGCTGCAGCACCCCCTCCATCGATTACGGGAGGACAGGAGGAGCGGAGCTGGCCCCGAGCTGTGGGTCTGGCCTCTCTCCAGCCCACCTGCGCAGATCCAGCAGCCTGCAGTCTGGTCTCTGTCTCTGCCTCTGTCTCAGAGGAGTCGGCCTCCAGCTGCAGGCCCCTGAAACCCGTCTCCAGTTACCCAAAGCCTCCCGCGCTGCAGAGCAGCAGGAGGAAGGGAGAGGCAGTAGAGGGCACAGGACCACAAGGACATCCAGGTCCTCCTCCCCCCTCCAGACACTTTCAGCTGGGCTTCATCTGTCCCCTCACTCTCATCCTCCTCTTAGTGCTTGCTTAAATGATTATGTGCTTAGCAAATCCACACAACACACACACACACACACACACACACACTCACACACACACACACACAAACAAATGTGCACACATCTCTGCACAAACACACACACACACGCACACACATGTGCAAACAAACACACACATGCACACACTCATGAGCACGCGCGCACACACACACACATGCTGGCCATCCCTTCCTCCATCTTTCCCAATGAAACCAAGCCTCCGGCGCACCAATAACCAACGCAGCGCTAGTTTGCATTCCATAATTCATGGTGGATGTTCCAGTGATGGCACAGACTAACAAACGACTCCAAACGTGGAGAAAAAGGAAAAACAGAGGTGAAATGCAATGTGTAAAATGTGACCAGCCTCAGACGGCACTCGCTATAATTAGGCTCATGCCTTGTGCTGTGTATGCATACACTACCAAAGCAAGCATATGGCAAATTCAGCCAACGCAGTGAGTGGGGACTACAATTTCACTTCTCATTTGGACAGTGTCACTGTGATGCATGGAGGAGTGTTACCTGCCCTGTCTCTCCACATTCCCACTTATGAAACTAATGACAGGTGTGTTCACAGAAATGGAGGTCATCTGGATCTCCGCTAAAATATTCAGGAAATCTCACTCGTTCTCTGCCTCGTTATCCCCAGCCCTGGGGCTCTGAGCCGAGGCTGCAGGGGACAGTGCACTGGGCCCAGCCAGCAGAGATTCTCAGCGCGGGGGACCGGGGTGCCGGGGGGCCCAGCCTGTCAGTCACAGCTGATTAACTGTGAGTGCCAGGCAGAGCCGCAGACCTGTCAAAGCTGAGCTCCTTTAGGTGCACAGCGAAACGTTCAGCAATACTGTAAATACTACAGAAAACCCCACTGTACCGACACCCATCCCATGACAGCCACATGCCAAACTTCCCTTTTTCTGTGTGGGTGTGAAAACACCCCTAAGGAATTTCACACAGAGACAGATCCATCTTTGAGTGAACAGTTATATTCTTTTATTGCCTTTTGATTGACAGAAATAATTGTCTCAGTGTTAATATGGAAGCAAAAGAGAAATCAGTCAGTCGCTTTTTTCGAGGTGCACTCTCCAAATCTTTTAACCCTGGCCCAAAGAGAGCCTGCACCCCTAATTCAAGGCAGAGCACTGATTAACAGCAAAAAAATGGCAGGTGGAGAGACACCCCCCCCACCAATACACACACACACACACACACACACTGCATAAACACACATGCACAAAGTTCTTTCTTTTTTAAATGCACTAAGTCTTTGCACATTGTTCGTAGCTTTGCTGTTTGTAAAATAAAAACTAGCATCTCACCACAGCAGTGACAAAAACAACAGGAAATATTTAAAAATTGATACACATGGAATTCAAAGAGCCCTGGAAGAGGTACTCATACCTGAGTCCCAATGCCTGACCATTAGCCTGAGAGGAAGAAAAGCACTAAAAATATCAATAAATTAAGGTGTGCTGGTATCTCCACATGTACCTGTCATACCAGTAAGCTGGAGTAACCAGTGGAATTCCCCCATGAGTCTCATCCCAACCCAGTGGGTGGGGCTACACTTAACCCCACCCTACTGAATAATGCACATTAGGCAGGCTGGAGTAACCAGTGGAATTCCCCCCATGAGTCTCATCCTAACCCAGTGGGTGGGGCTACACTTAACCCCACCCTACTGAATAATGCACATTAGGCAGGCTGGAGTAACCAGTGGAATTCCCCCCATGAGTCTCATAATAACCCAGTGGGCGGGGCTCCACTTAACCCCACCCTACTGAATAATGCACGTTAGTCAGTCCTGAGCACTGATGCGTGAAATGCCCACGGACTCAACCTGAGTTTTATACAAATATCATTTCGTTTGGAAATGCTGTTGTACCACGATCATATTCCCGAAATCGACATGAAAGCAAAAGTGTCAGTAATTGAACCACAGAATTACTTTTTTCTGACTTCCTCAGAAACTATATCTCACCTTGCCATGAATGTTATGTTTTCATCTAATATATTTTAGCAAGTATTACAGATGTGACTAACCTATTCATGAAATTACATAGAGAATGAGGAGTCATTTTTTTCCGATTGGTCGGTGAGGTCATCAATTTCATGCCAAAAAATTACACAAACTAATTTAATCTAATTTGCCTGTGTGTGTTTTTTTTAAACTTTTATTTTTCCCCCATGCTGAATTTTACATTTAGCTGCACTGACCGACCATCTCCAGCAGATAGTGGTGGACAGATCGATCCGAGAAGAATCAATACCGCCAGTTCTGAGGCTTTGGATTAGTCGATTCTTGCACCAAAATACCAATTGTAAGAGTTTAAACCCTTTAATGTCTTTTTAAACTTCTGTTCTTTTCACTAATTTGGAGCCTTCGGCACTGTGTTTTCTGCTCTCTCTCAAACTCATAATTTGCCACTGGGGTGTTTTTGGGGAGTAAAATTGCCAGCCCTTTTTGAACACAAACTGTGTGCTGCACTGCTTCATTTCCCAGTACACACTGATACACACAAACTGTGTGCTGCACTGCTTCATTTCCCAGTACACACTAATACACACAAACTGTGTGCTATGCTGCTTCATTTCCCAGTATACACTGTTACACACAAACTGTGTGCCACGCTGCTTCATTTCCCAGTATACACTGATCCACTGCAAGTGACCATGCAGATTTCTGTAGACAGAAAGATATACAATTAAAACAGTATCATAAAGGGAGGAGGAGACTCAAATAAAACAGAGACCCCATAACTACAGTCAGGGACAGGTACCAATGATGGAGGTTTTCCAACGGAGCAGGGAAAATGGAGGAACATGGTTAAATATGTAGCATAGTTAAGTTATTTGTTGTCCATTAAAGTCTTTTACAATATTCTCATCTCTGAACTCCCACTTAAAAAATTGGTTAAAGATTAAATTTAATGCATGCTTTGATACAACCTTAGAAAATGTTTTGTTAGATGCCCAAACCATTTTAATTGACGTGTGTTAACAGTGTGACACAGCTTATCCTTGGTACTGAAAGCCCAATTAACCATTTTCCCTGGGGTTCCACTGCAAATAAACCTTGACATTTTTTCCACAAAAGCTTAAATTAATCTTGACTGCCAATTAGACTTGCATGATAACTGATTACTGTAAAGGAAACAGCCAATCTTTTTATTTGGCGAAAGATCTGCCTTGAGCACATGTTTTAAATTAATCTATGCACTGAGATGAAATCACTGCGACTTTTGATTTCTACCTTTAGTCAAAGGCACTGTGAAATTGTAGCTCTTTTCCGCAAGCAGCCAATAACCAATCAAGAGCCCTGTTCAAATGTCACACTGAATAGAATTACCTACCACAAGTGAGGCTATATTAGAATGCATCAGCGCATAAAGCACTGGACTGATGAAGACAGAGGGGTCTGTGGAGCTCTTCAGAGTCAGGAGCAGGTATAAGAGCACACACAGGGGCAGGTATAAGGGCACACACAGGGGCAGGTATAAGGGCACACACAGGGGCAGGTATAAGGGCACACACAGGGGCAGGTATAAGAGCAGGTATAAGGGCACACACAGGGGCAGGTATAAGAGCACACACAGGGGCAGGTACACACAGGGGCAGGTAAAGAGCACACACAGGGGCACACACAGGGGCAGGTATAAAGGCACACACAGGGGCAGGTATAAGGGCACACAGGGGCAGGTATAAGAGCACACAGGGGCAGGTATAAGAGCACACACAGGGGCAGGTATAAGGGCACACACAGGGGCAGGTATAAGGGCACACACAGGGGCAGGTATAAGGGCACACACAGGGGCAGGTATAAGAGCACACACAGGGGCAGGTATAAGGGCACACACAGGGGCAGGTATAAGAGCACAAACAGGGGCAGGTATAAGAGCACACACAGGGCAGGTATAAGGGCACACACAGGGGCAGGTATAAGGGCACACACAGGGGCAGGTATAAGAGGCACACACAGGGGCAGGTATAAGGGCACACACAGGGGCACACACAGGGGCAGGAGCACACACAGGGGCAGGTATAAGAGCACACACAGGGGCAGGTATAAGAGCACACACAGGGGCAGGTATAAGGGCACACACAGGGGCAGGTATAAGAGCACACACAGGGGCAGGTATAAGAGCACACACAGGGGCAGGTATAAGGGCACACACAGGGGGCACACACAGGGGCAGGTATAAGGGCACACACAGGGGCAGGTATAAGGGCACACACAGGGGCAGGTATAAGGGCACACACAGGGGCAGGTATAAGAGCACACACAGGGGCAGGTATAAGGGCACACACAGGGGCTGGGATGGGAAGCACACACAAAATCATGTGCACCACTGGCTGAAAACTAAATATTACATATATTCAACTTTTTACTCTTGAATAGTATCTTGAAATGACAAAAGGAAACAATTCTCTCACTCATCTTCAGTAGTCCCTTGGTGCATAACACCTTGACACATGACTGACCAGGCATGTGTGCATGTTTCTGAGAAACTGATGGCTATTTTCCAAGAAAAATACAAGACAGAGGTATGAGTATGAGTCAAGGGATGATTCTTTAAATAGGAAACATTCCTTTTCTTTGATTTTAAAATAGACATGACGCTGTATTTGGTATTCTGATGTATTTGGTGGGCGTGATATGAGAGGATGTGTCTTTCCATGAGGCGAGCAGAGAGAGGTCTGTCATCGTTTAGCCCTTTCACACAAACACGGCACACACGGTGACAATATCCATACAGTGGGAGCGCTGCCAGCTCCTTTAAGCAAGGCAAGGTAAATATCATGAATCAAAACATGAAATCATTACGATGTGCTCTCTGCCTGCTTTACAGATTAAGTCCTGGGGATCCCTACATTTTTATTGGTTTGCGTAAATGACAATTTCCAGGACCTAAAGTGAGCTCTGAACTGAGCTCCAGAGGGTCAGAGTTCATACATCTAAATTATATCATTGATTGGTTGGTTGATTTATTGATTGACAGACAGGCAGGCTGGTGAAACAGGAGAGTCTAACTCTAACTCTGGAATGTAACGCTGTAAACACAAAACATATTATAACACCTTCCAAACACGCTCTTTATAAGACAATAGTTCTGCCAAGGAAACCGCTTTGTTGAACAGGTGGACGCCAAGCTCAGCGCACAGAAACGAACTGTCCCATCGACCAGTCCAGACCAGCCGCGCAGTCGCTGCGCGCGGGCTTCATTACACCGCGCGCCGGCCGAGGTGACCTCGAGCTTTCTTTCTGCGTGAAACGCACTGATTACATTACGCGACAGGAGAGGAGAAAAAACGCGCAGAGGACAAAGTCGTCCTCCTGCGTTTCATGAAAATCACCGTACAATTTGAAAAAAGATAGCTATGTTGGTGATAATGTAAACGAGGGACGACTGGATGGAATATAATGAAAACTATGAAACTAAATCTCGTCTTCCAAGAAGCTCTGTAAGAACTACCCCGCATGCACCCAACGACAAACAACTTCAGCAACGGCAAAGCTGACACGAGTAATCACAGGACCAATGTGTCAAGGTGTCAAATGAATGTCCAAACCATATATAAAGGAATTACAGTCAAATATCGTTATTGTGTAAATCGATGTACGAGGTTGACAGCACAGGTAAAACATATGTGCAATTCTGCTCTGACTTCAACAGCGTTGTACAGTAGGCGAACTAAGAAAGCAGCAAAGTGGCTACAGCCTATCGAAGTGTAGTAGTTTTATGTTTTTAATAAGCATTTTATCTTTTTCAACTTAAAGCATAAATGTTTATGAAAACATTTAATAATATTTTATATTATTAACATAATAATTAATAATAATAATAATAATTTAAAGTTTACCTGCATTGTGTGAAACTATGAGATCCTCGTGCTTTGTGAGATTGCTTCGTTTGTTCCCCTCACTTTCCCTCTAGTGGCTCGTCTTTGACAGTTGGACTGTCGTGAAGGTCCCAGCCTTTTCTCTACCTCGCACGGGGGAGGGAGGGAAAGGGGAGGGAGAGTGAGGGAGAGGGAGAGGGAGAGAGAGAGAGAGAGAGAGAGATGGCGCGGGGCTAATGGAGATGAACAAGCGAAGATAAGCGAATCCCCTCCTGGCTTTAACTCGCTCGCTCTCCCGCTCGGGTCTTCCCTGCAGCTCCACAGAGGAGACACATCTGTGCAGCACGTGCCGTACCAACGGTCGACTGAGAAGAATTTTATTTAACCTTAAATCTGTGGATCTCACCCCAAACAGACTAATAAAATTGACTGCAAGTCAATAATCAATTACAATATTTACACTGAATTCCAGTTGTATGTGGCTGATTTCATTAGGCGGTCGATTTTACGTCCAGTTTAAAACAAAGTTTCATTCATATTAATCCTAAGAAATGCAAGACCTGCTTATATTCCGATCACTCCGCTTGCTGCAACAGGGTAGACAGCCGATCCCATGCCGCAACCTCAAGGGTAACTGGGGAATTAAATAACTAGAGACTGGTCATTATTGCAACATTGTTTCACTACCGGTTGCATGTCGGTAGTTTTATACCGAACAGGTTATCGCTTTTCGCTCCAAATAAACAAACTAAAAAAAATTCTCAGACCTGAGTTAATAAAACTACCGCATTACTTTGTTATGCTGAGCAATGGCCACAGACTAAACCTTGAACTGACCACTTCAGAAAGCCAAATATCACGCGTTTAAACATAGAAGTGGGCTGCTCTAGGCGGCGAAGGACTGTCACATTGAGAGAGGGAAACAGCAGAGGTGCTGCATACTGAAGCTACCGCATCATCGGTTCAACAGCTTCAAGTCACCCGTTTAGCCTAAAGCCCAAGCAGATTCAGCAGGCGAGTTTGACCAATTAGGAAACGAGCTGCTCTTCCTAGCGATGATACGCAGTCAGGGGTAACGTCAACATAAAAAATCTGTATCTGGTAGTCCTTGTCTGGTGTGAGAAAATTACAAGTTCACATATGCTGAAAGTAAATTACGACTGTATGAAACTTTGATTAGGGGACATCTTTACCAAGCGTGGCTTGCTGAAGGCTTACATGTTGAACAGTTAGATGCATTTGTGAAATAGTTCAGGTGAAGTCCTTTGTTCAAGGGCATTCAACAGCAATGCGATACCAAGCATACAGGACTGCTTTCAGAGTGAAAGCTTTATTTTAACGGCAGCGGGTCTCAAGGGTGCTACAGGGGCAACAGACCTCAAAACTCTTTTAATTTAAAACTTAATCCAAAAGTTAATCCACAGCATTAATTAACACGGCCATTTGTATCATGGCAGCAGTGTGCTGACTGTGTGGGAAGAGTTGCTGAGAAACGTCTCCTAGAACAACTAAGAATAACTACTTGACTCATGTTAGACTGACTTTGGTAATCATGGAGCCAGCAAGAAATGGCTACTATTAATCTGAATGAGACTGTTACAGTGTTCGCGGGGGAACTGAAGAGACTGGTCGAGAACTCTGATACTTTAAGTGTTGTAACATCCAGATTAACATAATAGCAAATGAGAAAATAAATGTATTTCAAACTCCCTTTTGCCTTTTTTTCTGGCATAGCTTGGTGCAAAACCATTGAGGGTACAAACCTTTAGTTTACTCTCAGTGGGAAAGGGCAGCTGACATGCGAAAGGGTGTTGGTTTCAGCACAGTGTCATTAAGCTCTCAAATAATTTGTGTAAAAGTGTCCAAACTAAAGCCATAGTCGGTATGGTTACAACATTGTGATTATGAAAAGTGCTGGACACTCAGCAAGTGGACCAGGGACCTGTCCCGGGCCCATACTTCGTGTTGGTGTTGACTGAGGAGCATTCAGCAGTCATGGGCCCCCCAGAAAGACAGGAGGGGGAACATCAGTGTAGCTTAAAGATTTCCGGCTGCAGTCTGGCTACTATCAAGTATCAATGAAATCGATTGAAAACTGCAGGCAGGTGGAAGAGCGCTTCACCTGAGTGGGCCTTTTCGAGGGGGACGTGGAGGCCACAGGGGACAGCAGGAGCTCAGCACGGTCTCTGCTCCAGCAGCATGAAGCTTAACCCTTCAGCCCCTCACTGAGACGCTGCAGCACAGCGGTGCGCTAACGGTGCTACCTCGCTTCACGTTTCTATGGAGAGCCGAAAACAACGTTGCTAATTTTACATGGAGCAAAAATAGTATGCTTTTTTGTGACTGAGATTTGTATATATTTGCTTTTGAGGGAGAATTTTTTCTGGAATTTCTATTGGTACGGGACAATTCCCACATTCACGTACAAAAACAGAGTAACATTTTTTTGAATGAGTTAAATTTAATTGAAAATAATGTTCCATTTGTGACTGAGCACATATTTCATAGGCTACGCATTCTGGGTTCAGCCACATTTCAATAAGAGCTAATAGTTCTCTTAAACTCACTTTCATTTGCCTGGTCTTTTGGGAAATGCCTTTCAGAGCATTGTTAAAACAAGCATAGACTTTAATGAGCGCTCCAGTGACATGACAAAATGAAACAGTGACATTTAATCAAATGGAAGTGAAACACGCACATCAGATGAATGAGGAGGCGGAGGCCTGCTGACATCATTGTATTACAGATGATGGTAACTATAGTGGCATTTAACACACAAACTGAAGTGCTTTTTAAACATAGAAGATGACATGTAGGCAGCTGAAAAATGTTTGTGAATTGGCTTTGCTTGGTTATGAAGCTTTGGGCATCCTCTGTGCGCTAACACCACCTCCCAGCTTTGTGGGGAAAGTGCACAGGACACCCTGGGTGTATAAATAAACAGTGATTTCAGAGCGCATGGGTGTTTGTCTGTGTGTGCGTTGGAAGGGAGCGATATCAGTGGTGGTGGGGGGCTCTGTTGCCGTGGAAACTGTTGCCAAGTTTCTTTGTCAGAGATGCTTGGAAAGAGAGGGACATACCGAGTTAAAAACTAAGAAAGGAGAAGTGATATTAGAGGAGGCCAGAGGAGAGGGGAATGTAAAGGGGAAGGAGAGACTGGCAGTAAGATAAGGGACTGAGGAGGGGGGTGGAGGCATCCACAGACCGACCCCAGTCTACCCAAATATGTTTCATCTTCTCTCATTCATTACTTTTTCCTCCGATCAAGTGAAACACAATCCCAACTGGATTGTATAACCACTGTCAGAGTTAAACTATCACCACATTCCCCAGCATTTCACCATGTGCGTGTGGCTCTTCTGCCTCATTTAAAGTGGAAATGTAAAACCTCACCAAAGGCATGCTACCCTCACAAATGCACACATTAAATACAGGGGAGCGTCCATCTCATTCTCCTCATCGATTCCCTTTCCTTATCCGTTTTCCTGTTACTGATATACTGTACTCCCAAGGGGCAATACTGGATAACACTGATTTAACTAATGGGTGGGCATACCTCCGACAGATACGGTGCATGACTGAGTGACTGGTCGTCTGCAGAGTCTGTGACTGTCTGCCATCTATGAGCCGATCTGCGTCCTGATCCGTCCCTCTCCTGCAGACTCCGTGCTTATTTTTAGCCTGTTGTACTCAAGCATGAGCAAGCGTCTATTGCTCAGTAAAGGTAGTGGCCAGCACACCCACATGGACACACACAAACACGCACATATACACATGCGCACATATACACATACACAGGTGCACATATACACACACGCATACACACACCCACATGCACACACATATGCACACATATACACATACACACACACACGCATTCACACGCGCACACACACACTCACACACACACACACGTGCGCGCACGCACACACACACACACACACACACACACACACACACACACACACACACACGTGCACGCACACACACACACACACACACACACATACACACATCTCCACTATTATCCTTCAGTTCTCCTTCTAATCATCCTCTCTATCTGGTCTCTATCTCTCCCTCAGTCTCTGCTCCAGCCCCGTTATCCCTCCATCTCTCCAATTTCTGTCTAAACTCCATCAGACGCAGCCTAATCCTCCTCTTTACATTTTCTTTATTTTATTAGTGTCTCGCCTGTGGTGCACCTCCAGAGCATTACACAGATAACCTAATAACACTGAAAATAATAAATATCACCTTGAAAGACTTGAAGTTTCAAGACCACAAAAGCAATTAAAAACGACAATAACAGTAGTAACCATGTCAAAGTGAGGTGTGTGGCGAGAGTATCTGGCTGGCTGAATTGTCCAGGTATGTGATCTCACTACAAATGCAGAGTTTTTAATAAGAAATGAAAGCTGCTTAGATTTTCTTCAGCTCACACACATCAGATACACACATAAACCTGCTAACAGACACACACACACACACACGCATGCACATGTTCATTTCTATGCTCACACTCATGCAAAGACAGTCTCACACACACTCACACACATGCTCTTACTCGTGCACACACTCACACACGCAGATTGGGCGTGGCTGGCAGGCCTGCAGGCCCGTCCTCAGCACGTGCGGGGTTCCTTACAGTTCACATCAATTATTTGTTGTTCCTCCAGTGAAAAGCAGGGAGGGATTTATGTAATCTGAAAAACGTTGTGTGCCACAGACTCAAGAGTCCCCTCCCTCCGTCTCTCTCTTCAGCCCTCCCTCATCTATCCTCCCCTCTTAAATTTACACGTTTGCTTTATTTTTAATATTGTTCTTATGGTCTGAATACCCTGCTGCCTCACTGTCAGAGCGCAGCACTTACTCCAGCAGTGACACCACTGCGCAGACCTGGCTCAGCGCCGGTCCCTGCCTGAGGAAGGACGCTGCGGCTGCAGACCTGAGGTACCTAACTCACACTCCTTCAGCAAAGCTCTGCTGTGTGTAAACAAGTCCAAGTTATCCAAGCTGCTCTTGACAAAAGCGTTTGCTAAATGGCTGAAATATAACGTAATGCTCTGTAGTTTACAGCGGTGCGCAGCATTGCCGAGGTCACCTCTGCCCAGGTGAAAGTTATTGAGAAGAGATGATACTCTCAATGTACACTAGGGATGGGGGAGGGATCAGGAATCCCATGATAGGTGGCACTGCAGAATAACTTGTTTGCACTCATCAAAAGCTTCAAAAGGCAATGGCTGGTTGGAATAAATGAGTGACTGACAGTCTGTATGTTGCTCTGGGCATTTCTTCGTCTATGAAAGCTTACTCATGCATCACTACTGCTGACACACTCATTAGCCTTTTAATGCTGAAAGCAACCTCATGCATCACCTCAGCTACATCTCAAAGGCTCCGCCCCCTCATCTGCGGTCACCATGTGATCACATGCACATGCAAACGGGAATATGCAAACACATGCAAATGACAAATATGCTCATATAAACACACACATATATTTGTGTGTGGACAGGTGGTCATAAAAAGTGTTTCTGCAGTCAGCAGAGTCTTGTAAATATTAGGATCCCAGGCTCATAAACAAAAGTTATTATCATTATGATTATTATAATTCAGGATCTGCCCTTGACAAGGGTACTTCACCCTAAGTAATTGCTTCTGTAAATATCTTGCTGTACAACTGGATACAACATAATTAAACTGTACAAGTCACTCTGAAAATATAATACCTGCAATATAGCATACAGTCCACACACATACACTCTCTCTCTCCCTCTCTCTCTCTCTGCTCCTTTCTAATGCTTTCAAATTAATTCCATCTTTATCTGTTGCAGGTTAATTAAATACTGAGGCATCTGATTGGCTCAGAGGACACTCTGTCGCCTTCTTTATCAGCCATTCACAAAGCTGACAGCTTCATTACTCAAATCCAGATGCTCCAGGGTCCCCTTCAACTCTCCAAGTTCATCTCACTCCACAAAATCCTATGGCCATTTCCTCAAAGGGAAAAAACGTCACGGCTGTGACTCACCTCCCAGTATGCTTTTCACCTGCAGGGCCTTTACCAGGGATTGTTCAGACTGTAGAGATAAGCAGTGTTTTTCTCCACCTTCCTAGTTTCTTAAACCACAGGAGGCTTCAGTTGGTAACAGGATTTTTTCGCTGCTGCATTACGGTACCAAACATTCATGGACACAGTGACGTCCTTAACCACAGGGCCCTTGACAAATCAATTTAGAATGTTCTGGCTTCAATGATAGAGAATTTTCAGTGTTTTTAATCTTATCTGCTGGGTTTATCAAATCTGTTATAAAACAATGACTTTGAAAATAAATACAGGGTTGTACTAAAAGGAGGGTGTGACTTTTTTTCTTTTTTTTTTAAATAATATGCACCATTAGGCAGAGCCCCACAAAACTAGGGTGCATGTACTTTACCTTATGGAGGCTGTCTTCTCCAACACACAGCCATTATCAGGATGTTTTGTCTAGTTTTTTTTTCTTTCACCCCCTAGCCTTCACTGAGAGTGTGCGTGAGTGTGTGTGCATATGCATGTGTGTGTGTGTGTGTGTGTGTGTGTGTGTGAATGTGTGTGTGTGTGCGTGTGTGCATATGCATGTGAGAGTGTGTGTGTGTGTGTGTGTGTGTGTATATGCATGTGAGAGTATGTGTGTGTGTGTGTGTGTACGTTTATGTGCATATGCATGTGAGAGTGTGAGCGTGTGTGAGTGTGTATATATGCATGTGAGAGTGTTTGCAAAGCAAAAGTGCAGTGGTCAGCAAATGCCCTCATTGGATACCATACTCCACACAAGGTTAGGATATCGACCAGAGCAACCTGACTCCAGAGCTTTACTCTCACTCTGAGGCTGGGGTAAGACAGCCAGCTCAAAGTGAAACCAACCTGATTTATTCCCTCATCTTGTAGCTGATGTTGTGTTTTAGGTCTAAAAAGCAAATATTCACATGGAATCCAATTTATCAAATCTGATTTTGCCTGATTATGTGTTTAAAAATCTGATACAAATCCATTTCCTGCCCATGTGATTTATGCCTGTGACTGATCAAATCATGTTTTGCCCTCAGATGTTTTTTCATCATACGACACAATAATGACTTTCATCGTCACTCCACACCAAAAATAAAAACCAACAACACTCTTCATCCGGTACATGGTTTCAATTAGTCTCAACCGCTGAAACACACCAAACACCTGAAGGTGAGTCAAACCTACAGTCCAAAAATGACAACGTAAATTTAAAACAAATGTGGACTTAATCTATGGGCGACATCTAGTGGTTAGAATGGCGTAACGCAGAAATGGTCATAAATTCGACCTTGTTGACCAATTCCGCTGCTAATAAACAGATAATCGGAGTGCTTTAAAAAACCTCACTACCACGCGACACTGGGGGAAAGCCCGTTTAAAACTCCATCCTCAGAGCTCTTTTAATGTCCAACAGGCATTCCATTATTTATGCTCTCCACATACCCTTGATCAGGAATGATTTCAGATAGCTACGTTTTTTAAATGCATATTAGTGAATGAATAGTTTAAAATGTGACCTGCAGTCCCAAATCGTTCAGTCTACTCTGCGATGAACAAACAGCAAGCAGACTGAGTGTGGAACCACCTGCGTACTGGTGATCTAATTTTCTGCAGTGGAGAGCACATTGCTCTAGTTTAGAATAAAATCACTTTTTCCATTAAGACTGAATGGTGCACAGCAGAGACTACCTGCTCTGGTAGTAACTCAATTTTACAGGGACACTTGACGGCCTACCTCAGGGCTTCACAGGTCTTGTCCAGGGGGCACTCTGGCTGATAATTTCCCCAGCCACATGTGAAAGAGTCTCCTTGAGCCAGGAGGTGGGGTAATTAGTGAAATCAGGTGTGCTCGGAGCAGATACCTGCAGACACTGCAGCCTTCCTGGACTGGGGTCGGATAACCCTGACCTTCCATACTCCTGGGACACAGAGCATCTGTGTGAAATGTAATTTTGTTCATTTTTCTCTTTCTGGAACAATCTGTACCCTATTTTCATCTTCATTCTTATAGATGGTTTGGGCAATAGCTTAATGATTTTTCCCCACATACAGAGAGGATCAGTGTTGTTTTAAACTGTGCCGCATTACTACAGACTAATTTACATTACAATTACTAATGATGTAAATGTAACGTGGAACGTTCCGTTGGAGTTTGTGTGCCAGTTTTCAGAGAATGTTTTGTCAGCTCTTTTGCTAAAATCTGTCCCTAGAACTAAATTCAGAGAAGCAGTTGCTATGCTTAATTAGCTATTGAATTTCTTTCTGGGGTCCTACTGAGCTTTTAATTACTCCTTATCAATAAACCCGAAAACTTGTCTGTATTACTAATTTGCTTAATGAGCACTAATGAATAGGAGCAGATTGCTGGAGTGCTGTTACAGAGAGGCTTGTGCTGTAACCGAGCCCATTTGCAGTAGATTGTACTGGAGACATACAGAGAAACAGTGGGTATATAAAACGGTTTCAGTAACAATGAGCAGCTAACTGCCATAGGCTCCCTCAGGCCTGACAGAGAAGCTCAGCACCAGGTCTCCTCCTCCTGAGTGAGCCAAACTCAGCTCTCAGTAACAAGCGCTTACCAGGCTAGCTTACAGCAGGGCGCTGGCCCAGCATGCACTGCACCAACACACAAGCGGAACCTCAAAACGAGTGCAGAGAGAGAGACCCTTTTTCCCCTACATTGGCAAAACCCAAGTTTTGCATGTAGATGGCTTTCCATGTGATATTTTGCGGTTTGTTTCAGTGGGCGTGGCTGAAGGGTTGGCCAGTTTGCTGAAACATGAGTGGTCAGGAGGCCAGAACAGAACACTCCATGTTCACATTTGGCGGTGTGTGAAATCCCTCACAAAACCAAATATCTATCAGAACTCTGTACCAATGGAGAGACAGGCAGGGCAATGTACAATGAACAAGGCAACTACACTTTAATCTTTCTGTATTACTGCTCTGTAAAAAAAAAAATTAAAAAGCAGGCTGAAAATCAACTTTTAATACAAAATTTTATTACTGCATTTCAAGAAATACAAAGCTGTACGAAACAGAAAGGGTGGAAGGGAGATGTGAGACAAAGCATAATATATTTACAGATGAATATCTACAGATACTGAAGAGCATTTAAGGTAAAACTAAGTGGGACAGAGAATGGGAGAGACAGTGGAAAGATACAAAGCTGGGGATGAGCGAGAGTCTCGCACTGCACCTCAGTCTCCCTGAGCACAGGTGAGTCACACCTCTGTCAGCACTCCACACGACAAGCTTCCCACTCAGGTACGTACATCAATAAAATAAACTCAACATCCCATTTCAGACCAGGTCCAGTGGACCTCAAAAGAGCTCTAAACAAACGATAAAACATGTAAAAGTCTTAAAACTAGGAATGATGTTTTTGTAGCCCCAAAGTGTAGGCCCCAGTCGGATGCCTGGCTGTTTCTCCTGACAGAATCAACACACTTTACCCAGCAATGCAGGCGGTACCCAGTCCAGCAGACAGACAGACAAAACAAACAAACACGTCTTAAAGCAGGAGCAATTCTGGAAGGTTCCAGGGGAAAGGCCTTAGAGAACACCATTCTAAAATCAGGTTCCCTTTGACCCCTCCCCTGCGACTCAGCAGAGCCCCGCCCACACCGGTCTCCCTCTCTCCGGGACGCTGGCGGTCTAGGACGCCTCCTCATCGATTTTGGGCGCCAGGTAATACTTCACATGACCCATATCGGCAATCTTGTACTCCACCACTGTGAAGAGAGAGAGGGGGAAACAACATTAGTACTAAACACTGTATGAGGGTTACAAAATTAATATTATTCATAAACATAGTTGTGATTTGGGCAATTAACTGGCCGTGAGAGGCTGCAATTATTTCATTATGACGAGAGCGCCCAATGAAAGCTGCTGCATCAGATACAGCAGGGCCGATTAGAGGTTAAGTGATACCGCGGTGTTCGTTTAACACTGATAATTAAGGTATGAAGGACCGCAGTCAGACCGGAAACAATATAGGACTGTTTCCGAAGTGTTCAGTGAATGATTTGAGAAGAATTCAACTCGCTTTTATACTGAATTGTCACAAAATATTTATTGAAACCTATGATCCATTTCATGTTCCCAATATAATCAGTTATAAATGTCCATTAAAATACCGTGCATATGAGCAGATACTACACAAAACTCCTGTAATCAGCCCTACTCAGGCACTGAGTGACGGACTGCAGTCAGGCAGACAGAACGGCACAGACAGGCGGCTCTAATGAAGGGCTCCATGTCTGAAGATCACCCATAATATTAACTGAGCTGTGACTCATCTCTGTGCCTCAGTTTCCTGAGTGTCAGGTGGATTCCGATGTATGATGGTTGCTGTTGGTGACGGCAGTGGAGGCACGTACCCAGGGGGATGTCCGCTGACATGCTCAGCGTGACGGTCTTGGACAGGGGCGTGGCCTTGGTGAAGAAGTTGAGGTAGTTGAGGGCGAAGATGAGCTGCACAGGCTCATTCATCTCAATGGTTACCTGGAGACAAAGGTGAAGGGATGGGGTTAGTGCTAACGGTCCAGCCAATCAAACATTAATATCTCTCACACAAACTCACACACTCACACACACATTCACGGTTTCTGTAACACCTTCAGAGTGCCAGAACAGAACTGTGATCATCTATAACGCAGCTCAATGACAGACTGCTCCTCACCGCCTCGTCCTCCTTGTCCACGTTGCTGGTCTGGGACAGCTTGACGTTCCCGGTTCCCAGTTCCCCCGTGGCGGAGAACTTGACCCCATCCTTGGCACAGGAGATCATGACGGCGTCCCCGATCTGAGACAGGTCCCGGCAGATGCGCGCAAACTCGCCGGACGGCATCTTCACCACACAGCTGTACTCCTGCTCCTGGAGGGATAGGGAGGAGGGGTTTGGTCAGGCTGTGATATCAGATGCCCAGCTGATGGGCTGGCTGTCACGTTAATGAGGGTGAACGGAGACCCCAGCACAGGGACGGTCACTTACTGGGATCCCCAGCTGCTCCACATCCAGGTCCATCAGCTTCATCTCATAATCAGACACCTTCTCCTGGTCTGAGAGAGACAGACAGAGGGGTCAGCCCCAAGAGTTCCAGAACCCTGCACCCACATTACTATAGCAACTGCCAATGATGGGAGACTGAGGTTTTATGACATCACAAACAAGACATCAATTACTGTTAGCAGAACCTCACTGAGCTGAGTGTCTGAGTAGGAGGGGAAAAGTTTTTGATTGGTTCACAGAGGTGACTGGCACTGATGGCAGCTCCACTGAAACCTCCCCTCGGCAGTTGCTTGTTGTACTGATGGTCTATGATTTAGATAAAGAAGCACAGGCTGGAGGGTACTCACTGGGAGTCTCAAAGACCAGGGCCAGCGTGTCAGCGTTGTCCTCTGCACGCAGGGTGATGATGTCATCATTGCCTGCACACTTCAGGATCTTGGACATGCTGGGGGCACAAACATTCACTCAGACTAAGAGACAATCAGACTCAGGGCTCTGTGGCCCCGACCCAGTCAGAGCCCTCACCGATCCGCTTATCCTGCGTCACTGGCACAGACAGTAAAATTCACAGCTCGCAGTTTACAAGTTACAGCACATTCAAAGCTAGTGGTTAGCCAAGTCACTTGGTGGATGCTTCATTCTGGAGTGAAATGTCAGTTTATAACAGGGTCAGCAGTACATGTACAGCCAGTATAACCAGTAACTGTACATAGCTGCTGACAATATAAGCCTGTACTATGATGATTCCAACTGAAAGCAGCTCATAACTTTGATAATGGTAAAATATTCTCATTATCACAGACATGGACTGCGGTTGATGATCGTTTCCGATCACTAGCATGCTTCAATCGTCCGTTATAATATTTTGGGTTATTGGATGGATAGCGCAAAACGTCTCTACTGTGTAAGTTGCATTGTTGAGGCCAGATCAACCCTTCAGAACGCTCTGTGGAGTTTCCCGCCAAGAGCCTGTTCAACTGGCGCCGAGATGACATCACAGCGCGTCATGAGAGTGACACTTCCGCCTCTTACCTTACAAATTCTACCCAACGTTGCAACATAAAATTCATAAAAAAACAGGCTCACTTCATAAACATACGTGTTACAATGATACCCTGTCAGCTGACAAGGTAACGTAGGAAAAGTTAAATAAAAGCGACATAGATTATTTCGACAAAACTCACAGGCAATACAAACATCTAAGGGAGAGTGTTATAAGGATTTGAATCTTGGCACCACGTTACCGCTTACAGTAACCATGTTACCACCGTAACAATATTCACTGGATACAAGTTACCAAATGCACTGTGTCGTTACAGCCTCGCTGTGCCGAAGTACTCAGCATTAGAAATCATAACTTTGGAGCCCTGAGGACATTTGGCGCGCTCGCATATGGCCACTGCGCGGCGCTGCAGCTCCACTTACTGTAGAAAGCAGCTACGTCATTATAAAACATGCAGCAACATGCCCAGCAAGTAATACAGACAGAAGGAAGCTATATTCATTAATATTAGAATAGTACCAGCATAAACTCTAAAGCACCGTCTTGCTAGTCAACACGACAATTACATTACACATGTTTCCACAGCCACAGTACAAAGCCGTTGTAATCGTCACATCTTTTAAGAAAAACAGTCAGCCATTCTGCCAAATGAAAGTACATGTAGGATGTAAGTAAGGAGGCAATTTTACCGCCTGAACTGACCTGCCCAAGTTGACTCCCATGGCGAGGTTGCGGTCACAGCGGTAGGAGTCGAACCCGTCGCTGCGGAGGGTCAGCTGCACCAGGGAAACATGGGACGAGTCCATGCTTTGCAGGGAGATGCCGGAGGAGCTAACATCCCAACAGGCCTCCGTAATCAGGTCCTTTAGCGCCTCCAGAACCTTCTTCAGAATCGAACCCTGGACAAGCCTAGCCTCAAACATGATTGACTTCAAAAGTTATATAAAACTAGACGGGAAACTAACTTGCAGACAACACAGAAGATAGAAGTTATCGTTATAGCTTTAGTGCTTCCCTGGTCTACCAAGGTAATATTAAATAGGGTGCTAGCGATAAACACCAAAATGAAAGATTTTGTTAGTTTACACTGCTGATGTTTAAAATGATCGAAGTTGCTAGAACTTGGGCAGCTGTTGTTAGGTCTTCCTAATGCTCCAAGCCGGGAAACCCAGAATATGCAACACTGCGCGCCCTGCAGTGTCAATTTAATGCGTGAGCTTGCCCGTGTCGTCATTTCCGCTCATCGCTTCGTCCCCTCCTACAGGGAAACTGTGGTACATGGTAGTCCATTGTGGCTCAAACGTGCTACCTTCAATCGTGTCACTTTCGTCAGATATCGCTGGGAAAACATCAGACCACAAATATCACAAGTCACCATCCCATCTGTGGAAAACTGCCTCCCGACTAGGCAACCCACAGTAACAGTTGGGCCACAGCTGAGTTGCGATAGTGGTCGTTCGAGCCAGCATGGCTTCAGCTTGCTAACCGGGATTTAAAGCCCGCTTACTCTGATTCGTCTTCAAATCAGAGGCTGCTTACACAACAAAGTTATGAAAGCGCGCCAAACCGTAGCTTCGGCTTCCCCCATGAGTTTCCTCCGATTGCTGCCTTTCCCGTTCAGTAAAGACTGTGTTCTGACTTTCAGGACTCAACTCTAATGTTCACCATAAAAAGTGTAACTAAAATGTAAAGTGAAATGTTGCAAATTTCTGGAAACTGGCAAGCCACGCTTTAAGTGTTGGATACCCAGAATTATGTTAAATAAAGGATATGTGGTAAAAAGCGTATTTGCTTATTCATCACCAATCCTTTTCCAGGCACTAAACTGGATATTTTAAGTTAACAAATTACTCAGTTGTACTGTAACTGCCTAAATACTAGGCAGTTTTTCCAGTCTTTTAGACATATATACTTATTTATCAATTAAAATATGTATATAACTCATTCAAGATATCTACAGTTTCAAATTTGAGTACCGTCTGAAAGAGAAAACGAAGTGTTTTTGCAGGTGCTGGAGTCAACGACATTGCCCACCTTCTACCACAAGGGGGCAGCATCACCATGTTCTCTTTCTGTACATCCCAAACCAGTTTTTCAAGACAGGTTGACAGGTGAAGCTCCCAGGCTTTTCAAAACGTCTTTTAAATGTATGTAACCATTGGTAGTGACATAGTGACAGGGAAGCTTGCTAATGTGTTGTAAACCTCCAAAACTTTTGGTTAAGAAGTACGAATTCATGTTAGAGCACTTATTTATACTGATAACTCTACAGTGAATTGCTCATTCAACACCGCTGGAGTTTACTGGAGTCTGAAATAGTAGGCCATACTCACAAACACATCTGCTGTGGATGAAAGGGCCTCTTCCGAGCCGTTAAATGATAATAAACGGCTGAGATTCCCGCCCGTGCTGCGCGGGGGGTTCTGACATTATGGCACGGACAGGAGGGCAGCTGTTTTGTGTTGGTGATGAGCGGCCGCATTCTCGTGCCTGAACTGAACATACTGTATGGCTGCGCAGCTGGCCGAATGTTCTGTTCGGATTAGTCAGTGACTGGCAGCATATGGTAGCCCTACCCATTACACAGTTTGTGAGTTCACACTCTCAATTTCCTACAACACACGCTGTAATGAGCCAAAACAACTGCCCTCCAGCGAGGCTGTGAAACTTCAGTGCTGCTGCAGGGTGATGCAGGTTTTTGCCCTCCATCGAGGCTGTGAAACTTCAGTGCTGCTGCAGGGTGATGCAGGTTTTTGTGGTTCCCTTTCAATCAGCATCCAATTAATGCCATGGAAACAAAAGGGTCTGGACATTTCAGCCAATCAAAGACTTAAATGAATCACGGTGAAATGTGCCAAAGAGCAGCAGACGTGATGGCCCTGCAGCCTGGAGCCTGACCGCCCTGCTCTGGGGACACGCAGACTGCAGAGGGGTCGTGCAGTAAAGGGGTCCAGCTACAGTCCTTTCTCCGTACCTTTCTGCATTCATCTGTGTTGTAGCTTAGTTAGTTTTTATTTTTCTAAATGAAACTTGGTGTTTGTATCATGCTGTCCTTTCCAGGTCTGTTGAAAAAGAGTTTTAATCTGAATGAGACTGTCTGGTTAAAGACAGGATAATGAAACGGAAGAACTGATTGCCCAAACCTCTTCAGTGTTCATAAAAGTTTGTGCTTAGGCTGTGGGAGGCGAGTGGGGCGGGGTGGGTTGTGATTCACTCACTGCAGTGAAGCAGGGAAGGAGGGAAAGAGGGAAAGAGGTGTGCGCTGGTACTCTTAGCAGAGAGATCCCTCCACTGAATGTCTGCAGAATCATTTTACAGTCTGTTACATTATCTGGATAAAATTTTATTTTCTTACATCTAAATAGTCAGGGGGAACTATTTTGCCAAATACAAAATGAATGTTGACCCTTTAAAAGGCTGCGGAACAGGGCTGTGCGTAGGTAATGAATGAAATCAGATCACACGCATGGCTCAGAGCTGCGCCAAACACGCAGCCGTCACCCCGCTCACACTTACCAAACTAACATTAGCAGAAATGAAGCCTTCTAGAAGATGTGTTTCAAAAGCTGTGCACAAATATATGCGTTTATGAATAAATTCTGTGGGACGGACCTGAGTCCTCCTTCCACCTCCTCCTGTAGGACAACACACACACACACACACACACACACAGACACACACACACACACACACACACACACACACACACACACACACACACACACACACACACACACACACACACACACACACACACACGTGCACACACACACACACACTCACACAGACACACACAGACACACACACACACACACACACACACACACACACACACACAGACACACACACACACACAGACACACACACACACACACACACACACACACACACACACACACACACACACACACACAGACACACAGACACACACACACACACACACACACACACACACACACACACACACACACACATGCAAGATGTGAAGTCAGTAGTGAGGAAGCAGGGGGGCTTGAGGGCAGAGAGGAAGTCCTCTGCGTCAGCGTGAGGACTGAGGGCCGTGTGTCAGGCTGGGAGCATTGACAGGGAGGGCGGGGAGTTCATGCATTCATGAAGTGGTGTGAAAAATGACAGCATGTGGAAAAAAGAACAAAGGATTCTGAGCGTGAGTCATTTCCATGATAGCAGAGAAGAAAAAAAGAGGAGTAGGCGCTGCTCACTTTGCAGCCAGCGTTTCGATTCAGCCTTGACTCTATCAATCCTCTCCCAACCTTCAAATGTTCGGGGTGCGTGGCGGCCGAAGGGTCACATGGGGCACACCGATGTGAGAGCAGCTTCTGACACTCAAGGGCTCGCTGAAGGAAACATGATTCATAAACAAACAAAAAAAAACTATGATTATGAGACTGATAAATATTTATCTCTTTTGATATTGATTCAGGTTATTTTCCCATCCCGGGTCAAAATGTGTCAGGCTCTTTGTTTTAACATGGATGTGTAATAAATCCTCCAGTCACGTATACCGCAGACGCATTCTGGCAGAGATACAACCAGATCACCGTGATAAAATCCAATAAAAGCACATTAAAGTTTTGAGACATGGTTTGAAGCACCAGCCAGGTTTATGAAAACTGTGGCAGTAAGACGAAATGAAAAGTTATTGTCGCACTATCGATTTTTTTAGTGTGTGTGTGTGTGTGTGTGTATTTCAACGCTCAGTTACACAGGTGACATGATTTTGTGGACACTTCTTCAAAGCTGTGTAGGTATGTGTGTTTGGGGGGGGGTGTCTTCAGTAATCAATGTCAAATACAACATTCAGAATAAGTGCTTCAAAATGAACTCAGTAAAATTCCAAATGTAACTGACATAAAATAATTATGAAAATAACAGTGAGAAGTGTGATAAGGAAATTCAGCATAAAGAGGAGTTTAAACGGTCGTTTGGGTCGTGGTAATGAGTATAAAGGTAAGACACCGCGGCAAACTTCAACTGAAAACAAAGGCTTTAAAGGAAGACTTTCTCTCCATCGCTCTTTTGAGAAGTGCACATCATCACTGTCATAATTCCTATCATCACATTCAGTACTTCAGCACGCTGACACTACTTTCAGGTTTTTACTGCTGTTTTACTTTTTATTCAAACTGCCTTTAAGTCACCTGAGGTGTTAGCACGTGCCATTCATAAATCATCAATAAAATTAGTAGTTCATGACATGATAATGAATTAATCCATGGAAACACATGGTTTGGTATATTAAAAAATGTAAACAAACACATCTCTGCTCCTGTCCTCTCGTCCGCATCTGTCAGCGCTTCCCCTGGACTGGAAACAAAGAGCAAATTAAGAGTCTTTGCGTTGCTATGGTAATACCTCTTTAACTTGCCTTTTTGACACTTGGTGCTGTGTTTTTATCTTATATCCTTTTTTATTACACAGCAATTTTGTTTCTGTAATAAAGAAATTTATATTTTCTTGTTTACTTTACAAATGAGCCTATACGGTGTGTTAATATAATGTTTCCAAGACTACGTTTTTGATTTACACCATAAAATGTTTATCTGTTTCTCACAGAAAAATAATGCTCTATAAAACCATGAAGCGACAGAAGTGCTGAATCCCTCAGGCTTTTCTCATTAAAAACTGCACGGATATCAGATAGAAAAACTTGTATCTGTTTATTTTATTGTTGGTGTATTTTGGTCTTAAATGAGAGCTCTGGAGTCCGGCCCACTCGTGCAGATATATCTTTATCTTAGCTGTGTTTGGGGTGGAGGCTCATTACAATACAGCACAGTAT